>JALLPI010000628.1:0-27426 GCA_036939935.1 Cyclotella atomus | reverse complement strand
GCTAGATGAAGAGGCCAACAAACGTTATTTGAGTAACGTAACGGGACTTATGTTGCTGTTATTGTACTGGAAGCGGTGAACCCAAGCTTAGTGAAAATTTCGACAACCAAATGATGATGAGATCGAATCAATGGTGTGTCGTCGCAGTGGAAACTTCTTAACTACAGAAAATATACTTACGTAGAGTGGGCAAACGTGAGGAAGCAAAACAACAACAGCATATTGGTAAGTAGTGTCATATCACGGAGACCGACCTTGACATTTGATGCTCGTGAACAGAATAGGGCAATCTAGAGAAGTATATGTTTGTTTGTGTGATAAGCTAAATCAAGCTTGGAGGTGATCCATCGGTTTTGAGCAGCGCTGTCGAAACTGCTTCGGTGCGTACAGTAGCAATACGGAACTCGATACTTGAATAATCCTTAAATTAGTAGCATTCTTACTCCGCTTCCTGGGGCTGCTGATATACCATCTTTGAATGAAACTTTGCATTTTCCCATTTTACCGAATGATCCATCAACTGCTCCTTCTTCTTCAGTATCAAGTGATACAACCTTTCTACCGTTATACTTTCCAATATCATCTTCCATAGAAAAGAGACCAGAAACGATAGCCATTGTGTGTTTGCCATTTGCCAGTACGTCTCCTTTGAGCTTTTCAATATCACCGAAGCGTTCTTCGCTAGTGGCTGAGTCAGGGATGTCTTCTTCCGCTGCAACATCTGTATGCACACCATTCTTCTGTTTGTTTTTCTTCTTCTTTACAGGAGGATCCACACGCGAGCCAGTTCTAGCAGCAGGAAGTTCGGTATCCTGATGAATCGCCTTTTTAGGATCATTTGCATATCGTTTGAAACGAAGATATAATGGGTCGCCTTCTTTCACATCAGTTCCAGCAGGGAAGTTGACACGAAATTTGCCCGATGTACCAAATGAACTTTGGATACTTCCTTTGTCTCCTCGTTCTGTCTCAACGATTAGACCCACAAATTGCGACATGTTGGTCTCTTTCTTAAACAAGTCTGTACCAAATACTTCGTATCTGACTATTAAATTGTCGTCATTGCGTCTAAATGGATCACCAAGTCTGCAGACTCTGCCAATTTTCTCCTTATTTGTATATGTTCTCAGACGCCTGTCGTCCTGAATGAATTTAATTCATATGTTAGGTGCCAATTTCACAAGTTGTCGTCTCAGAGAAGGTCTAGCACTTACTGTCTTTGCATCATACCGTGCTACCAACCGTCCTGAAAAGGCTAATCTACACGCATTGGCGTTTACTTCAGTATCCAGTCTTGAGCCTATCACGAGACTATCCATTGGACAATACACAGGCGTTAGAAACTCTATTCTCGCCCAATGTAGTGGTGGAAGAATGTCATCTGAGGATTTCGGTTTCGCTTCCAATGTATCAGTAGGCAAAGTGTCAAGGTAGTCGTCTTGATGCACGAAGTCCTGATTCCAATCTATCGAATAGATAAGGTAAGATTAGAAGTGATTGGAGTCACGTCCAATCCAAGCAATGAGACTCACCAAACTTGAGGCGAGGCAGACCTGCCAAATCAGCTGACCCTCCCAATGACGAATTACCTAAAGTAATCTGTTGGTTGTTCTTATTGTTTGTCTTTGGGTTTTCTGCCTCTTCTGATGCGAGCTCTGCTTGCTGTGCAATTTCACGTGCACCCCAAAAAGTCACGGAAGCCATAACAGTTGTATGGCCAACACTGATATGAAACTTGGCACCTGAATGCAGTGCACCTTTAAAGAATCGCACTTTCCGAACTACTGCTATGGCACCGCGAATCAACTTGACTGTTCCTGGAGAGGCAATAATTCCTATTGAATTGATTTGTAAAGCAGGTGCGAGATACATTAGCTATACGAGAGAATGTGCTCCAAAAATAGACGAATATTCACCTCTCTCCATCAACTTGGCATCAAAGTTGGACACACAAATACCAGCTCTATCACCCTGCTGTACAACGTTTGCTTTCCTTCTAAACATTTGCAGTCCCTTGATCTTCTTTTGTGTTGCCAATGTTGGAAATTCAATCATATCATTGGGACGCGCTGAGCCTGCAAACAAAGCATGAGAGAAAAAGGTGATCCATGAGTACATTTCGGCATGCAGAGTGACAACGTATAGAAAAAGATCCGTACCTGACAAACAAGTACCAGTCAAAACAGTCCCCTGACCCTTGATAGGGAAACAATGATCCACAGCAAAATGAAATCGATCCGAGCTCGGCTTTACATCTCGATTAGGTGCTCTCATATGACTCTGTAATATCTCCAACAATCCATGTATATTCTGCGTCCCTGCCAAATGCGACGACTCTCCACTTAACCCTCCTATAGCCGCAACTTTCTCTCCACCCACACATGCCGATATACCCACCATGATAGCATTTTCAAACTTGGTCCCACGGAGTGCTGCTCTCATCTTCTTTTCTGCAATGCGTATCCTTTCTTCTCTTTCGTCTTCGGGGAATAAATCAACTTTGTTCAGGACTACAATGAGATTCCTCGTGGTCATTTCTGCAATTACTAGACATTCCGCCGTTTGTGTTTGCATCCCTTTGGTGGCATCGACGACTAATAGTACCATGTCTATAATTTGAGCTCCGCCGATGATTGTTCGGATGAGAGAGGCGTGTCCTGGACAATCTACGAGAGTTACCTGGAGTAAATCGTACTTTTGTTGCAGTTCTGACTTTTGAATTTGCGGTTTGCTCGAGTTCTCACTGCTACTACCGCTGCTGCTGTTGACATCATCACCGATGGTTTCATTTTTCAGATGATCTGGCAGTGGTAACAAAAAGGCACTGAAACCCAAATCTAGAGTAATACCCCTGGCTCTTGACTGCTTACTTTTGTCCAGCGCAGCAGTACTTAATACTGAACTCAATGTCTTGACCAGTGATGTTTTACCAGTGTCCACATGACCTAATACACCTACATTGAGGTTCAATATCCGTTCTGGGGGGATTGTCTTTATTTGTTCAGGTGAGAGCAGTGGCAATGATGGTTCTGCGCTTGATTGATGCCTGATTGCTGCTGCTTCTGTAGATTCTAGACGTTTCAATATTTGCACCCCATTCGTGTTTGCATGAGTTGATGTATCTTCCTGTTCACAATTATTTGATGCATCATTTGTTGGAGCAGCAGGTGAGTCTTTGGTAATTGAAGTTGATTCATACAAATCAACACCAGCCAGCAAGTCATTCATCTTTGCCAAAACTTCATTCCTCTTCTTCTCCCACTCTTTCACCTCGTCACTCAATCTATTTATATCACTTTTCCACTGCTTCAACTGCCCAACCGTCTCGGTTGGCACTTCCTCCCCGGCCTTTTTCTTAGGTGCAATAACATGTGTTTGCAAATCAGAAACCTGATGACGCAGTTGTTCTAGTGAAGTTTGAGCAGTTCGTCGTTCAGTGTCATACTGGATGGCTTGGTCTACAAGCTCGGCGGATGATGGTTTGAGGGCGTTGCGATATTTGTCTGGGTCGCCTCCCTTTTCGGGACGTAGGTTGTTTATGGTCAACTTGTTAGATGCCATCAGAGATATACTTATGTGAAATCTGATATGTTAGAACTGAAATATCTTGCTTTAGATTGTGTAAACGACCAGCCTTAGTTCATTCCATCATGATAAGAGGCTCTGATTGGTCTGTTGCGCGGACTGAAGCCGAGAGTACACGATCACCGTCCATCGTCTTGAATTGTGGATAGAGGTGATGAGGGAGAGGCGTTGGCTGCACGGGTGGGTCCAAACGGGATGAATATGGCGGGAGTGTTTCTTAGATTCCATTAAAGAGATTCCATCCGCCAGATCACAACAAAAGGCGAGCGACGCTGCTGGCAGAGCAACACAAGAGAGAATCAACAATCGACAACCAACGCATGCAATAATACATTGAAAGGGCTCATCTGTTACCCTGCACTGCCTGCCCATCGCATTTGGAATCTCGCTACCATACAGCCATGACGGCCGCAGCCGTGACAACCATAGAACGCAAGCCCAAGGCTGATCCAAAACGCTCAGTCACGAAAGTGAAGTTAACAACCGAACGAATTGAATCCGGCGATGGCTTCAACTACAATAAGATTCGAGCGACTTACTTTTGTTTTCGGATTTCAACTGGCTGCATAGTAAGTCGTCGTAGATGTGTCTGTTCTTATAATGTAGCAAGTTTGCATCACTCATCACTCTTTACATCTACCAACTTTGCAAAGGTTCCATTTATGGCACTCTACATGGTAAGCTAGACCTGAAGTATAGCTATATTATATTTCTCTTTATTCTAACGTAATCTGTGACTTTACTGACAGCAACATAAAGGGCTGAGCCCAAGTCAAATTGGATCGTAAGTGACAAGTACTAGCAGCATCATTTCATAGTTGAAGCTGATCACTAACATTAACTACTTTTCAATAAACATAGATTGCAAGCAATTAGACCTATCGTAACGCTACTATGCGGTCCACTATGGGGCAGCTTGAGTGATCGTCCTGGATGGAAGAAATCTGTCCTCTTGGTAAGATGCTGATTCAATGACAGATTCGTTGTTCGTCAATGAATCTCTCATTAATATCTACTGACACATTTGCTTCATATGATGTGGTTGTTCACTGTTTACAGCTTTTATACATATCAAGCGTTGCCTTTCGATTGTGCCTATCTTTCGTTGGAAGCAATGTACTTGGATTTGCAATAGCATTATGCTCTTCGTCCATGTTCTATTCGGCAGTACCAGTAAGTTGCTCTTAATTTGTGCCCGAGTTTCTTTCAATCCATGTTCTCATTTTACAATCAACATGCGCCATGCTGTGTTTTTTAACAAACAGTCCATTTTAGACAGTATTGTCGTATCATCAATGCCTGAACATGAAAGAACTAACTTTGGTCGAGTGCGTCTCTGGGGAGAACTGGGCAACGGTGTTTCATCATCTATCATGATGACTGTAATAAATAGCGAAAGTTACGGGTTTGAAGTAAGTAAGCCTGGTGTGGAGTTTATTTCATTTTGAGCGCTCTTTTTCACACAAGTCTTTTACCGCAGTCCCTGTTTATTGTACATGCAATAACTTCGGCATTTGGGTTCATGTGTCTGTTGTCCTTTGTACCTGAAGGCTCACCAATACAACGTGTCCAAGAAGAAAATAAAAACAAAGCGATAGAGCAAAACACATCGGTCAAGTGGAAAGATGGGTTTAGGCTGATTATAAGTGACATTCAAATACTGGGATTGTTCAGTTTGGTCATCTTGATGGGCTACACACTGGGATTTGTTGAAAACTTTTGCTATATGAATATGAGACAGATTTACGAAAGAAATGGGCAGCCTATCGGGAAAGATATGACAATATGCAGAATGTGTGTGACCATAGGTGGAATCATATCTTGGTTCTTTGCGGGCTCGTGGGGCAAGAGGTTTGGGACGGAAATAGTTATGTTCGCTTCGGTATGCTGCCTACCATTTTGCCTATTCTTATATGGAGGGGTTACATCGGAGTTAAACAACTGGACAAAAGCTGGCTTCTTTTTGGCCGAATCCATTCGATCTGGAGTGTATGCATCTCTTTGGAGCACTGCTACTGTCAGGCTGAACAAACTCAGTCCATTGAACATGAAATCAACCATGCAATCTCTAATGGAATCAACTTACAGAGGGTTTGGCCATACATCTGGGGCATTCTTTGGAGGAATATTATGTAAAAAGTATGGTGACATGTCAGAGGCATTCATTGTAGCTGGCAAAGGTTTGCTTTCATTCCTCATCGCAGCTGGTACAATGTTTTACACTTTGCCGCAGAAAGAGTTAGCATAACATAGGAATATTAGACATGAAAATCCGACAATTCAGAAATTTTTACTCAAAGAAGTGTTGTGAAGGAAAAGATTATGATACAACCTTAACTTCTGGGTTGTCAAATCCCTAAGTTCCATTGGCCTTTGTAATTTAGTCTTGAAGCTTGCATTGAAGTATTATTCTCAATCATTTGGAGACGTGCACAAATTGATGCTCCTGGCACCTCTGGTACAGGGCACACCACTTTTGTGGCTTGGAATGGTGGAAAAATGAAGAAGAATCATAAAATCTGAGCCCAAAACCAGCTTTGCAAGGAAATGATGTGGTCCAATCCATTGCTGTTGCACAACTGCATTTACTCACCATTAAAGCAGCAAAGGATATCATAGTGTGGGCACATCTGGTACAGGGCACACCGCTTTTGGGGCATGGAATTGTGAATGGTGGAAAAATGAAGAAGAACCACCAAAATCTGAGCCCAAAACCAGCTTTGCAAGGCACTGTGACCCAATCCAATGCTGCTGCTCTGATGTGTTTACTCACCATTGAAGCAACAAAGGATATCACAATGTGCTACAGGCTTCTCCTGGCACCTCTGGTACAGGGCACGCTGCTTTTGTGGCTTGGAATGGTGGAAAATGAAGAACTGCCAAGATCTGAGCCCAAATCCAGCTTCAGAAGGCAATGTGACCCAATCCATTGCTATTGCACCACTGCATCTACTCAGAGCTATCTCAATGATAGAGGAACTGGCAACATCTGATCTCATCATAATTCCAACAAATTTTATAGCTGCTGTTGCTGCTGGCTGAATTAGCAGTGATGTTATAATTGACAATTGACTACTAGAGGCTTGTCATACTAGACTACCGGTAAAACATTGACTATTTGGCTAATTTTAATGTTACATTTATGACCCCAGACCCCATGAACTCAGCAAATGTCATCTTTTACCAAGATATTATGCAGATATTTTGGTCAGGCGAATCTGGAGCACTACTTATAATGTTTGAAAGGAAAACTTCATAGGTCCTTATCCTCAATGGTAGTGATTCAAAACTAAACTAAATCTATGTGTTTGCACTACACTGCGCTGCGCTGCACTTAATACTGATTGTGCTTGTAGTCTGATGCCTCATGACAATTATGGGAGATACTAGATTTAGATTTAGATAGTGATTGGAGATAAGATTGATGGACAGTGGCTCCCCTGGCCCCCAGCTTGGTGCTGATGTTTTCTTCTGGCTCTCCTGCCATTGACATTACCACAACTCAATAGGTAACATTGAGCAGACAAATATGAAGCACTTGGTAGTTATAAGCATTCATCATTGAAAAAACAGATTCATTTTCAACTTCTGACATCACCTCCAACTGACGTTCACACTTCTAATGAGGCCAGAGAGAGGCATGTGGTGACCACAGTGGCAAATCCACTGCATTTGCAGCAGTTCAACTTCTTGGCTCCACCTCCAACTGGTGTTCACTTCCAATGAGGCGGCAACAAACCATGGAAATCTACTGCTTGCAGCAACTTTGCAAGCAAAAATCTTGGAGGGGCTGCTGTAAATTTCTAAACGGATAACGGCACATCTAACACGACACACATTCTTGTGTGACGAAAAATCTCGCCCAAAATCAACCGGAACAAACGGAAGAGCAAAACAAAGCAACAGAGCTATTATTTTTTTGAAAGCTCGACCGCTGATGGCCCATAGCATAGTCAAAAGAGAAGCATTGAAATGTGAGTGATACCTAACTGATTAGTATGAAGGGAGTTCAGCTGCTTTTGCAGATTCGATTTCCGTTGTGAACGCTTGTGTAGGTCGATGTTGTCTCGTTGCTTTGATTAGATGCATACTTATATTTGATTTAAGTATGATTTAGCTTTTTCTGTGGCAAACCATTTGCCAGTTCGTATGTGACGATGAGCTACGCCAATTTGGCAGATCATCAGTGGTACCATTCACCAGATTCACTTGAGAATTCAACCGTAACGAGCCATCTCTAACATTCCAACGCTCGCCACTTCGACCCCAAGAACAACCAAGCAAAGATGGGCTTCGTCAAGAAAATATCCTCTTCGGAGGGCTCACGACGAAGCAGCAGCAGCAGGAACAAACCGGCCATTGCAAATTCCATGCCCGTCGTCGCAAAGCAGCCCTCCATAATCAAACGCCGCTCCCTCTGCACAGGAAGCTTCACACTCTCAGGCCTAGTGGACATTGCACCCAGTCCATCCGACCTATCCACTCCCAAAAGCCTCAACACCCAAGAGAGCGACAGCTTCTCCGAAGACGAACTGGACTCCAACCTTTCTCCCAAGAAAATCGTCGAGGCCGTAATCCACCGTATTCCCACGCTCTTTATCCGAACTGCTGACCTACCTTCCATGAGAGAATCGGAGCATAGACGTCAATCTTCATTGTTGGAGCAGGAATCCGATTGGATCGATCATTATCACAAATCTTCCTCCATTCCTCCTTTAAGTTCAATTGCTGACGATCCAAACGAATCTTGGGTAGCATTAGACGATGGCAATGGCAACTCCGCCCCCTTGGCCGATGCAGCGGTAAAATCTCTGGTAAAAACCGCACTAGACACGGCCATGAATCGAGAAATGTGGACTTCTAATGGACCCACTGCCAAACTCCTCAAAAATGGCGATTGGGACGATACCATATTCACTCCATTAAATTATCCTGCACCCATTCCACATTCTAAGGGAAGCAAAGGAGAAAACGACGTTTTAGTCTGGTCCGGGACATTCAGTCACTCTTACTACGGATCCGACCTCCCGGCTATACGATGCGAAGCCATAGTCAACATGTCACCCTCAACTTTGGCCGAATTGTTGATCGATTCGACTAGAGTGAAAGAATACAATAAAATGAGTATCGGTCGCGATGACATTTTAATCTTGCAGCAGACTCCAGAGAGAGTTACCAAAGTATCTGTTGGTAAAAGTAAACCACCCATGCTGGGTAAAATACTGCAATTAAAGACTTTACTGCACATGGAGGAACTGCCACATAAAAAAGGGTACATCCTAGTCTCGAGGGCAGTAGCACACAAAGAGGAAAATGAGACAGAAGAAGATCCCAAAGTGATTCATAGTGAGATGCTCATGGGTGTGAATATCATTCGTGCCGTGGAGGGAGAGGAGGATCGATGTATTTTGATTACGTTGAATCATTTGAAGAGTCCGATGATACCGATGATGTTGGCGAAGAAGTTGGGGCTGGGTGCTGCTGTGAATTTTATTAATGATATCAGGGCCTTGTGTTGATGGTGGTGTTTGCTCATGGGATGAAGTCGATCAATAATATGCAAAATGAAAATGTAAAAAGATTTGATTTCGAAAGCTTCCATGTCTTGAGCTGCAGTTCTCTCCAACTCAGCAGTTCAATCTCTCATCTATAGCACAAGCTAGTTATAATATTATACAGATCAACTTCTTACATCCTCCTTATTGAAAAGCCAACAAAGAGACTCGAATATACAAGAAAACCAAACTACTTTGCATCCAGTAGGCAATCTTGTTCATCTATTGAACAAATATTCGTATTTATCATCATATGCAGCTGCTTCGTCCCTTTGATCACTCCTGACTCCTTCTAAGTATTGTTGGTATGCTCGAAGTGCAAATTCATAATCACCTCTTGTTGCAATTCCATCCATGAAAGCCAGTTGTATGAACTTTAATGATATAGCATGTCCGAACCCTGCTGCTATAATAAAATGCTTGATGGATTTGTCAAAATTACCAGTCTTACCCTCCATAATGGCCAATTCGTGCCTTGCTAGTACGCCACCACCAATTGCTGCAAGCTCAAGTAATGCCTCCCCTTCTTTTTATCCTTTTCTACACCATGTCCACTCATATATGCAGTTCCGAGTTGGTAATATAATTCAGATAATCCAAGATCGCCTCCCCAAAACAATAATTCCAGCCCCTTTTGTTGGTCTTGTGAAACGTTCAACTTCTCATCTCCGAGAAGGTATGCAGTTCCAAGGTCGAAATGAGCGTTGGCATCCCCGGCTATCATGCGGTTATTTAGCCGTTCAAAAGCTTCTTCTCCAGTAGAAGGACTTGGGGATCTGCAAAATGGACATGTAGGATCCCAATTACATTGTACGTTGTGTGCATGACAACATCCGCTGCAAACAATTTTCCCACAGCAAGTCATATGTGATTCGCCTTTCCCATCTTCACCTTGAGGCAACATTAGAAAGCAAAATAGGCAGTCATCTCTGTTGGGTGGCTGCCTGAACAGAGCCTCTTCATGCAACTCGGCAGAACGTCTCTTGCACGCCTTTTTGTGTCGAGAGCGATGTAAAATTTGACAATCCTTATTGCAGTACTTCACAAGCTTGCAGGCCGTGCATGCCTTCAGTTTCACGTCGTCATTTTCTTCATGTCCTCAGTTGGCACATGATGTGGGCTTGTTGCCCCCGATATCTGCTTCTGATTTGCTCATGGTGATGGTGTGGACGATGGACGTAGATTTGCCGTTATTGAAAGAGTAATGAAATGAGGTGCTCGCATCTCGATAGGCCTGCACAAAATATAGTGTTTGATATAGCAAAATATAGTGGTCAATATAGTCTTTTGCCCCTACGAGTTCCTACCGTAGGCTCTGGTATGTCTGACCTGTACACGTGGAGGCTCCTCAGCTGTCCCTCAGCTATGGGTTATTAGCCCGACTCTCATTGTGGCGGCAGAGGCAAAGGATCTTGTGCAAAATCGTAACCTCATCCTCAACCATCACATCGTATCAACCAAACAATCCACTACTACCATCTCTCTACACATGATGCCATCCACCAATACCACAACTGATCGCTGCGATGATAGCCCTGCCACCGCTGTTGCTGCCGCCCCATCCACTACCGCTACCACAAGCAGCAAGCAGCCGAAGTCCCCTACCAAGTCACCTGATAGGAAGAAGCAACGAATTACTTCGTTTTTCAGCAGACTCGGTGCGGGTGTGGACAAGAAGAACTGTGAGTTTGTCATGAAACACGCCAAGGACACATCACACGGGTACAAATATTCCATGCAGATGGCTTCCGACTTCAAGGATAAATTGCAACTTGCAAGGGAGGCACGCGATTGGGCTGCTGCTGCAGAAGCTAAGGCCGCCAGGGATAAATGGCTGGCCATTGTCAATAAGGAGGAAGAGATGCTCTGTAAATCTTTGTGGGCAATCAACCATGCTACGGACAGGCTTGCTTATTATGATCTCCGCGAAGAGTTCGACAAGTGCCCCTACTATGAAGATCTCCTCGCCATCGCAACGACGTACTACCAATCCATTCCCGAAACTGACAAGGAACCCGAAGCTGTGGATCTGCAAGATGACAGCGAAGATGATATTTTTGGACCACCTACAACTCGATCACCAGTGCCGCCTCTACCACCCTTTGCTCCTGGCGATGCAGTTGATGACCATCTGGTTGACGATACTGCTCCAGAAGCAGAAGCATCAACCGAACCAGATGTCACGGGACATGATGTGTTGGATGATGACGGTTTAGTTGGTGGGATCAAATCAAAAGCAAGTCGCTCACGTCAGGGTCGTAAAAGCAAGTATCAACCCAAAACCGCCAAGGGCAAAGAAGCTTCTCAATTGTATCCTTGGAAGGTTACGAGTACAAGAATGGATATCTCTTTTGTCGCCCATGTGGGAAGAGGGTTTCGTGGCCCAATCGTGCTCAACATCTCGGATCCGATGCACACGACAAAAACAAATGCTGAGAGATTGAGATGAAGGAAACTTCTGAGAAGGGTGCCAAAATTGCACAGGTTCGGATCCAGAAGGAGAATCTCGTGGGGAAGACGTACACGAAGGAAAGACTTGCTAGGACTCTTCTCTGGGCTCAAGGATTTATTGCTGGCAACGTTAGCTTCAGTGCTGTCGACAGAATGCGTCCATTCTTTTCGCAATTGTGCAAAGAAGAAGTGCCCAACCGTAATGAGCTCTCTGATCGGATCCCTGACTTACGAGAACTTCATATTCATAAGGTGAGTAATGCTTTCTTTGTGATTATGATTGTTTTCCAACTCTTGTGTCTCACTTTGGTATTTGTTCAGGAACAAATTCTTAACACTTTAGGCAAATGCTTCAAACAATACGGTCTAACCATTGATGGCACTCCATTATTCGCTGAAGCCGAATGTGTATCTCTACGTCTCGTCCACAAAGAAACGTGGGAGATCATTGAGCTTACTATTCATCTTGGTCTTTACGCTAAGTCTTTGAACGCAGAGAATATTGCCAAACATATTTTACAGTCAATCGAGAATAATCAGTTAGACCCCAAGGGTTGGCGAGCAACCATGCTCGATCGCGCATCTACTAACAAAGGTGCTGTCAATATCGTATACGACAAGAAAGGCATTAAACCATTTGCGGCGTATTGCATATCTCACGGGTATGCTGGTTGTGGAAAGAAACGCAAGATGACAATCGGTGAAAGAGTCCTCAAGAGCTTGACCAAGATGGTACAGCACAAATTGTGCAAAGGTGAGATGCAACAGACTGTACCTCACATTACAAATATGATCTAACTATACTTTATTCTTTCAGCCCGCAACATTTTTCATGATGAATACGGTGAGAGTGCACTGAAGGGTGGAGGAGTGTGGTGGTGGATTGAGTTAGAGCATTGCACGCAGACGAACAGGCTTGGTTTGCCTCATATGTTGGAGAATTATATTAAGCGTTGCCATGCAGAAAAAGCCTNGGTCAAAATTCCGGTTCCGGCTATATTCCGTGCCCGCGACCGGAAGGAATTTCTCCGGAATTTTGAACCTAGGTTGATAACATTGTAAAAGCTAAGTCGCAGCCTGGGGAAATTCTTAGGAATGCGAGATTTATCGAAATTCCTTCTTGTGGTAGCGGTTTTGGAAGGGGGCATGATTACTTTATAGACGAGGTTACACCTTGGAAAGAATTCTGTTCAAACTGATATGCAGCAGCAGCAAACCATAGTGATCACAAAACAACTGATGTGGCAAGGCCCGAGGAGTGCAAATGTAATATGGCATAGTATTGGTATTGTTCACATGAGTGCCGCGATGAGCATTGGCCTACCCATAAACACCTGTGTAAGAGGTCAACTGGAACCAGAGAGGAGCGTAAAAGAAGAAAAATACTCTGCAGGCGATGGGAGAGTGATAATAAAGAAATGCTAGACAAAGAACGCGTTGATGAATACATTGATGGCTTAATGAAGAATTAGTTCTTCAACTTGTTTTGTCTCGGAGGACAGTATGGAGCAGAAGAAACTCCCAATGATTATGATAACTCCTCAGATGAAGAGAATAATGTGTACCAGTTGTTTATATGTGCAATCTCTGTGTTCTTCTTTGTGAACTTGGTGAACACAAAACAAAACAAACGCATGCAATAACCCAAAGAATGACATAGCGCCCCATTGATACCAACCGGACCCCTAAAAGACGCGGGGCACCGAATGAGAACCCTAAAAATGAAATCCAAAATCCAAACCCACAGCAGCCCACCGCCAACTAAATACACCATAAAAAACCATCAACCACCACACACAAAACAACTACCGAACCCAACCCAACCCAACCCAACCCAGCAAGTCTCAAACAAGGTACCATAAAAGCCATGTCCCCGAACGCCAAGCATAATCCTCCAGGTAAGTCTCTAGTTCGTGCTATCTATATATCCTGTTAGCATTATTTGCATCATATCATCTACGTTGATGTATTGTACTTAGTGCTCACTCGTCGCTCACATCGGGTTCTTCTCTTTCAAGCAGACGGAGAAACAAGAACATCAAGAGTCGTCGGTTCTGTCGACTTTGTTCGGCCAAAACTACCAATCAACAATGACGTAGACGAATCCAAACTACTAACAACAGTAACAGGAGTTAGATGTTCCATGCCCTACACAATCAAATGCTCCGTCGAATCATTTGCCAATCCTGAATATGCACATGTTCGAGTTGAACAAATTGCCTCGAGTGCATTTCAAGAGGTAGAGTCGAAACTATCCACTTTCAACCCCGATTCTGAGGTGAATAAAGTGAACTTTATGGGAGTAGATGATGTGCACATCATGTCGGATGCCTTGAAAGAAGTGGTGCTTTGCAGTAAAGAACTAGTCAAGTTGACCCGTGGTGCATTTGATCCGTGTGTGTCTCCATTGCTCAAACATTATGAATCCATGGCAGAAAGGACTGCATCATTAGCCAATGATTCATCACTTCGAGGCAGTACTCATTCCAATGGATCAAACCACGAACGTCTTTCATCCATCACTGAATTACCTGAACTGGATGATTCAGATGAAGTAGATATTGAAACAATCCGCCGTCAAAGGCATGTAGTGGACTACTGGCGCTCGTTAGTAAGTGCAGGGTTTGCGGGTGATCCATCTGACTTGAGAGTCTCGCGTACAGTCCGTCAATTGCTTGAGATTTCACAGTGGCATTCTGGATTTAGTGTTGCGTTGAAAGATACAGGTACAGGTAATGACGATCATGATAAGTCTGATTCAAACTTGGGGATGCGAAAGGAATATGTGATTCGGAAGAAACATATTGATGCCAGGATGGACCTGAACGGCATAGCCAAAGGTTGGGCTGTGGATAAGATTGCAGAGGCATTGCCTTCATCGTGCTGGGTGGAATGGGGCGGTGATATCAAAGTAAGAGGGCACCATCCTTCTGGGAGGTGCTGGCAAGTTGCTATTGTTGAGCCTCCAAGTCTTGCGGAAATGAAGTTGAGGTTGGCAAGAGCTCGACAGGCTGGACAAAAAGGCCCTGTGGTTACTCTGGCTGATGAACATATGAAAGATGAGGCGAGAGATGTCAACCAAACATATTTGGCAGTTCTTGATCTTCGAGATGGTGAGGCTGTTGCGACTTCTGGCGACTATGAGAGTAAGTCCATCATGATGACACTACCGTCATTGTTTATACAACCATACTGATGCATTTCGGCTTTACATACTTTGATGTGGTGAAGAAATCATTGCTCGTGATGGAAAGCTGTACTCGCATGTCATAAATCCCCAGGTGGGTCGCTTGCTTGAGGTCAATATAACAACCCTGGCACAGGCAGTCATTGTAACCAAATCATGTATGGTCAGTGACGCCATAGCTACTGCGGCCATTTCGAAAGGTGGTGTGGCACAAGCGAGAGCGATGCTGGATTCTTTCCGCACTGGTTATAGAGTTCCAATTAAAGACTTCTTGCTGTATGCTCGACAAGGCCCTCGAATCATACGTCAAACTATACCGGGGCTGGAGAACAAGCCGGATCGGGAACTAAGACTTAGTAGACACGAAAGCGCGACAGTCATTGTAGTCGGGGGTGGGTTAGCGGGGTTTTCCGCGGCTATATCAGCGGCAGATTGTCGAGCACGTGTCATTCTACTCGAGAAAGAGCCTCGAACCGGCGGCAATAGCTCCAAAGCAACCAGTGGAATCAACGGCTGGGGAAGTGACACCCAAGCCGAACATGGTGTGTCGGATGAGGAGCGTTTATTTGAACGAGATACCTTCCGCTCTGGAATTGGGGGTCGAAGTGATTACAGCCTTGTCCGCACATTGAGCACAAAGTCTAGTGATGCGATACATTGGCTGAAACATGAAATGAAAGTGAGTAATTAGCAAATTGATCCTCTTTACCAAATCATTTACATTCTCCATTACCTGACCATCATCCATTTCAAGGTGCCTCTAACGGTGTTATCGCAACTCGGAGGACACAGCGCGAAGAGAACCCACAGAGCCCCCGATGTAAATGGCAATCCTGTCCCAATTGGCTATAAGATTATGAGTACGCTCAAAGATGTGGTAAACAATAGATTCGAAGATAAGATTGAAGTACGATGTGGAATGAAAGTCACAAAACTCATTCATCATGTTGATTGCAACGGCGTCAAAACTGTGACCGGAGTTAAAGTAAATGAAAATGGGGAGACTCTCCATGCTGATGCTGTTGTGTTAGCGACCGGCGGTTTCGGATGTTGCCAACGCAACGACGGCTTGATGGCTCGGTTTCGACCTGATGTAAGTGCTGAAGTCTCCGTGGGCGTTCTCAGGACTTTATTCTCACATAACATTCTTGTGGCTCTGTCCACAGCTTATTGGAACTCCCACAACTAACGGGCATTTTGCGCAAGGAGATGGTGTAGTCCTTGGCGAGGAGTTGGGTGCAGAACTCATTGACATGGACAAGGTGCAGCTCCATCCGACTGGCTTCATCGATCCAAAAGATCCTGCCAATTCCACGAAATATCTGTAAGTACGATATCTAATAGTATCCGTGTCATTGTCGAAAAATTTGGCGTTCTAACAGATTTGACATGATTCCAGTGCTCCTGAAGCCCTTCGTGGCAGTGGCGGAATTCTTGTTAACAGTGAAGGAAAGAGGTTCATAAACGAGCTGGATTTGAGATCTGTTGTTGCTGCGGGTATTCAAAACAATTGCTCAAGGTATTCAGCTGATGGATACGAGGGACCAGCCTTTGCTTATTGTATTCTAAGTGAGGAAGCCCAAAAGCTGTTTGGTAGATCATCCTTATCGTTTTACAAAGATCAACTGGGTCTGTTTGAGGAATGTTCCGATGTAGATGCAGTCGCGAAACTCATTGGGTGTGAATCTTCTACTCTCGTCACTACATTGAAAGATTACGACGAGGCTGCAAAGATTGGTACATGCAAGCTCACACACAAAGATGTATTTCCATCTACAATCACACCAGAGTCCAAGTCCCTTGTTGTTGCACGAGTGACGCCTTCCATTCACTATTGTATGGGCGGCATCAACATCAACCCTGAGGGTGAAGTTCAGGAGCGAATTGAATCGATTATTGGCTCGCATCGGCGTATACGGGGATTATTTGCTGCAGGGGAAGTTACAGGAGGTGTGCATGGAGGGAACAGGCTGGGAGGCAATAGCTTATTGGAGTGCGTAGGTAAGAAGATAACTGTCTTTGGTGCAGAAAAGAAGTTGAAGACTTAGATTTGTTCTTGATCATAAACTCACCGTTGCCATCAAATACAGTGTTTGGGCGAATTGCTGGTGAACGAGCAGCAACCATAAAGCATCCAGACAGGGACATGTTCCCTAATGCCAAATTACCTTCTGCGTTGGAGCATGAAAGCAACTTCGTCCCTGTTGTTTTGAGAGAAGTGAGGAATACTGATTTGAAGTATGGCCTTAATACTCGAGAGATCAGGTTCAGCATGCATGGATCCTTTCAGCATTCCGTGAGTATCGATGCGGGTACAAATCTCTTGCCGCTGCAGATTAACTTACGTAATTGTTCTTATCTCTCTTGACAGGGTATGGACGTTGGTCAGTTCGTTGCTATTCGCGGTGAGCTGGATGGAGAAACGTTAATGGGGTACTTCTCTCCTATTACGAGACCATCTGATGAAGGAGTGATCGGGATACTTGCAAGGTCCGTACCATATCGGTGCAGAATCTCTTCCCGCTGCGCATTAACGCCACTTATCTGTTTTTTCTTCTTGTCTATAAGGTCTGATGCCCGAGGCGGTCCCATAGCTAAACTGTTTGAGATCTCTCGACCTGGCAGCTCCTTTTATATGTGTGCCATGGGTGGTTTACGGCTGAAGTTTGAGCAACAATGCATTACATATCGTGACAAGGAAGTAAAACGTATTGGATTGCTTGCAGGTGAGAGTTGTGCAATAACCGAGTTGGATGTATTCACACTGTTCTCACAATGTAACATTGAAAATGCCCCAGGAGGGACTGGTATAGCGCCCATGATCCAGATTATTCGAAGCCATGGGCACTACGTCAAGTCCCATCCTAATCCAGAACATCTTCCAAAGCTTCAACTGAACCTCATCTATGCGTGTGAAGAGATGAATGACTTGGCTTACATGCAAATTCTTGATACTGTCAGACAAAATTTCCCTGATCATTTCAGGTACTATGTCAAGCTGAATCGGCCTCCACTTGGCTGGACTGAAGGTGTGGGTTTTGTTGAACGAAGTGACATCGTGAAGTATTTGTTTTATCCTGAGGATGGGGATTTGGTTGTAATATGTGGGCCCCCTGTTTTTGAAAGTGCGATGGTGAAGACTCTTATGAAGGTTGGATTCGATGAGAGCCAGTATTACTCTTATTCTGAAGGCGACAAGGTTGCAGCACATCTTTAGCGTATTAGAAACATAATTAACATCTGAGGTTGAGTCTCATAACTATTATGACATTTTGCTGAGCTCTTGCATTGCTGCCTGACCCCATTGTTGAATATGAATTGTACATTTCTTTTACAGTTAAACTTCCGCATTTGTCTCTACAGTAATACTTGTGTCAACCATCGCAGACTGCTTCCATTCGTGAACAAGAGGCTTACAATACCCAATACTGCCGATTGCAGCCCAAGTCACTGATGACAACTCATTATCAGCATCTTCTGTCAATACTCCCAATGCAAACATAACCATGATGGCATTTCGTAGATGTTCACTGCCTAGCTCTTTGGTTCTCTGTAATAGACTTTCTTTTGACACCACAGCTCTATGATTTCTACTGTAATTAGAGCAAGGCTCGTTACCAAGAAGCTGTGTCATGATACCAAGGAGAGATATCCATATGCCAATGAATTCAGTTTCGATAGACAACAGTGCCTTGAGATGGTGAAGCAATGGTTTGAATAGAAGGCTAATGCATAACTCCAGTTCGACCATGGTGTTTTCATAATCGTTGTCATCGCCACGAGTTCTTAGAAGGTCTGTGATGCGCTTCTCGGCGAGAGGTATGCATAAGCCGTTAACTGTACAACAGATGGTGGACTTGGGGACATTGCTGCCGTGACTATCAAGTAGTGCATCTGTAAGCAAAGATATTGCTTGTTGTCTCACACCCGTATTTCTACTTTTCTCAGCTGGTTCAGCTATTGCCTCTAAAATAGGAAGCCAATGCCGAGCCAACGTCTTGCTTTCAACTTCCGATAAGGACTGGTTCCTGCCAGAGATTGAGCTCTCCAGTCGAAGATGTAATACTTGGAGTAAATCTAACCCTGCGATGCTTAGCCTAGTAGAATTCGCTCGCTCCCCTGCTTCTACAAGGCATCTGAGGGCCGTTACCACGCTGGGTGGAACAGAATCTTTGAGCTCGTTTGCATGAAGCAACAGGTGAAGCGATCGAAAGGCTTGAAGAGAAGGGTCGTCGTCCGCCAAAATTCCAGGTTGGTGCACTGATGATGGCAAGCCACCTCTAGATGCACACCATTCCAATAGTCCCAATATTCCTTCCCATCCGCGAGAATTAACTTGACTCAATCCATCAACGTTTTGACATATGCGCCAAATGCCTTCAGATAAATGTTTGTCTAGATTGAGTTCCAACGGCGACCAAAACAATGATCCAAATGGAGGATGAAGAATGTTTAGAGTTCCCAGTACATCACTTGCAATCACGTTTCTACTGATAGCAAAGTTGCACATCCTCAGCACACTCGTAACACACTTCTCGATACCGGGTGTAAGCTTGAGAGTATCAAGTTGATCGTCGCTGCCCTTCGACAGTCTATGATTATAGTGTGCAGTCAATATGTTCTCCCAGATTGTGGCGAATCTGTCTCTATTCTTGAGAGTGATTTCACAGAGAATGATTTCAGCCAATGCCTCTGATGCAGGGCTGAGAGGCAGGCCAAAGAAAGAGTCGTCAACTTCTATCATACCATTCGCAGCACTAGCCTGCTTCGATGCATCGTGAATAATCTCAACCAATGCATTGATAGAATCGCTTAGACCAAGATTAAAATCCAAGAAGCGACTCTCTGAGACAACTCCATAAAAGTCGATAAGCTGTGCCAAACGATCCCTAACTCGAGCACGAAGTGATTCTCCGTCAGCACCTTCGGCGTCCAATCGCTCCAAGCCAGTGACTGGCATATCGTGTTCTCCAGAAGCATTCTCTGTTGCAAATCTGTGTTGAAAGGCAACACCGATAGGAGATATATTTCGGGGGGAGAAGCTACTGGACTCATTACGCTCTGAATCATAGTCAGACTCATCGTCGCTCAAAGCAACATCATCCCACAATAACTGCACGTCTTTGCAATGAACAGACGACGCCAAATCTTGCATTTGATTTCGTAGATCGTCGGTTGAAGATGCAGCGCGGAACAATCCAAACAAGCCTCCACCTTGGCGTGGGCCCTCATTTTCATATCCCTCGCCCCTCGTGATTCTATTAGAGAAGTCTAATCTTGCATCTGGTGAAAGTAGGTCTGCGTCACTCTCCGCCATGAGCGTCGGGATGGTGCGCGCACTGAGCAGCTGCAGATCCCTCAGTTCAAATATCATTCCCCAGACACATTTCCAGCCATCCAAACCAACTACATCACCGTGCTCTAAACAAACCTTCATGGCAACTATCAAGGCACTTTGACGCTCGATTGAGTTCATAAACTGGGACGATCTTTCATCAGGACCCGCATTGTATTCACCCAGCAAACCAGACATTAAACAAACATGAGAAAATAGATCTTGAAATATATCCGGCCGACCACTGGCACCAGTCAACAACTCGTACGCTAATTCGATACCGAGACGAGCATTTTGCAATCTGCCAGTTCTAATCAGCTCAAACCCTTCGTCATCACGATCAATTCGGTTCATACCCCAAAGCCCAGAAATGGCAGAGAAAATCGGCTGCCACGAAGTCTCAAGGAGTAACTCTTTCAAGTCTTTTATTCCACGTAAATCAGATTCAGTTGATTGAGACTTGGCGCCACTCATGACATCCTTCCAACGCTCAATTGTCATTGATCCGTCTGCACCTTCACCAAGAGTTCGAATCTGATTTGTTTTGATATTGTTATAAAGCTTCTCTAGGTAATCTCGAGGTAGATCTGAATCACTGATTTCTTTTCCATAGTTTGTGTTGTTCTTTACAAAATCATTCACCTTCATTTTGCGATCCGCTCTGATGTTGTCATTGTGCTGATCGTGTAGAGAAATCCAGAGATGAGACGAAATCCAACAAATATCACAATCTAGAATGTGCACTCTTACCAGATCAGTATTTAACATGATGATACTGAATGATAACAGGTATGCTGCATCACTTGATCGAAATAGTTTGAGCGATCCATTAACAGACTCTTCACACGAGCATCCACAACTCTCACTGAAGCCTTGCAAAATACGGTCAATCATTTGTGCTTCTCCGGGTAATCTGAACGTCGCCAGAAACATTCGAAGTCCGTCTACTAAGCTTTGTTTTTCGAAGGCAAATGAGGAGCAGAAGGCAGCAAGCACATCTTTGTGAAATGACTCGAGATCCCATACGGGGGGAGGTTTCTCTGGAGATGGAGCTTTGCCTTTCTCTCCGAGATACTGACCAACAGCAGCCTTATCAAGTCCGACAACGAGGCCGTTGCGTAAGAATGATGATACGCTTTCAGGAGTGACAGGGTTTGGAAGCATGTCATTGTCAAGAAGGTATTGTATTCCTTTGGAGGGTTTCTCGTTGAACAGTTTTGCAGCATGATGTAGCACGCGCTTTTGTTCCTTCGTCTTCCGTAATGACCTGCCCGGTGCATCCGTTTTGTTCTCGCCAACGTCGGTTTGGTCTGAGGCACGACATAATTGTTTTACACATCCAAGCAGTGCTTGAGAACAAAGCTCTTTCAAATGATCTGGCACTGGTCTGTATCTGAGTGACATTTGTTGTGCAGAACCTTCTTTTGACGAAGGTGTGCGTGATCCAGAAGAAGCAGTTTTGCTCATTGGTGCCGAGTAACGCACGGCCTCCCCCTCTTCGTCTACACATCCACCACAGCAGAGGCTCAGCTCCACGAGTAGACCTGAAGCTACATCCAACTCAGTCATGGAGCAATCATAAGTTCCAAACAATTCTTCCAATGTGCTCAAAGATGATCCTCCGTGTAAACATAGAATATCCACAAGGCTTTCTAAGATAACCTCGGCTCCTAGATCAAAAGCAATATACGACTGAAAAGCCAAACCATCTTCTGGTAATGGGCGTTTCCTCAGCAACGAAAGTGCACGCTGATAAAATCCAGAAAAGATGGCCACGAACTGAGAATGCAGACGTTTCCTCAAATGGCCAAGACTCCACAATAAAGAGAGAGTGGAGCATACTTCTGACAAAACTCCTGGCGACGTAGTAATAGCACCTTGAAGCCCATCCTCCGCCCAAGTAGCTTGACCAGTAGTCAACAATGCCAAACACAAATCATCCTCCACAATACGCAACAGTGCTGCATCCTCTTCCAAAACTGCACCACTCACACCCCACCCAGTCTTGATACAACATTGAATCAACCTCAAACACAACACCCTCCCATCCTGCTGCTGCATTGCATTCCCCTCCATCCAGTTACTATTACCCCCCTCTCCACCACGCAACAACGAAACACTCAAGATTTGATCAATCAAAAACTCCAAAATAGCTCTGGCAGCACCTTCATGCCTTGAACTCAATTCACGAATCGTCCGCGCGTTGGCACTATCCTCTCCTCCAAAAACACAATGTATCATTTTCATCAATACTTGTTCAAAGTGATTGGATAACGCGGGACTATAGTGTCCCATGTGTATTCCACCCTTGACGAAGGTTTGTCGGGTGATAAATACAGCGTGAAATGCCTCCATTATGACTGAGGCCGGTAGTCTTGGGATACGAATCTTTTTATTCCCCGATTGCGGCAGACCTTGAATTTGTTGACCCATCTGCTGCTGCTGCTGCTGTTTCACGCTCCTCTTTTTCTCTCGAACTTTTTCCAACGTACTCTTTTCGACACTACGAACACCCGCACCATCAAACTCTACCACAAGTCCCAACAAATCGGCAATAGCCATTTCCACAGCCTCGTCGGCCCCGGCATCCGTCTGTTCGAATCTACATGCCAATACTCCCAATGCGATGGGTTGTAAATGAGTGTAGAATGGATAATTATTTGCGGTGAGGCCATTATCGTCGACGGATGTTGTGGGTTCGGTACACAATTGCACGATGGATCCACGAGAGAGGAGACGATGCAAGGCACGTAAGGCTACCAAAGTGTGAGGACCGGAGAATCGTGGGTCGATGATTACGGCTAGAAAAGGTGCGGCGTAGGGTCCTGGATCATTGTTTGGTGTTATTGTTTCGTGGATACCCTCTTGTGATGGTGTGTCTTCTTCGAGCTTGGGCACATAGTTGTTACGAGGCCACTCTTCCAGTAGTAAGGAATCGGTAGCACGATCTTGCTTATTTGGAGATGGGACAGCATGAGGAGTGGGCGTATTGGGATGCATTGGTAAAGTTTGTCGTGATTGAGTAGTGGGTGTTGTTGGACATTCTGGAATACTGGCATTTTGCACATCCTGTTCATCAGGCTGGGCCTCATCCGAAAGTGGAGGAGGGGGCAAAGAAGCTACTGGAGCTGCACCCTGAGATTCGGGGTTTTCTTTCCTGGGAGAAGACAAGGGAACTACTACAGTATTGCTTCCAGATCTGTGATCGTCAAACGTTTGATTTACGGCATGATGATCGTGAGTGGGAAATCCTTCCATGGCCATGCCCCGAACCAACGAGCGCAGGGCATGCAGTCCCCCCGCCAGCTCACCGCGTGCCACATGGGGTGGTCCGCCACGTAGCGAGGTTAGAAGGGTCGATGCCTCGGTGGCGATGTGCCGTGCGGCTTGGTGGGGTGTTGGGAGGGTTTGGTTTGGAGGAAAGGAGGCTGGTATCGACATGATGAAAGTTAAACGAAATGAGACCGCGGGGCAGGCAGGGGCGAGGTCCTATCTACTCTATAGTAGACTTACTAAGTTATGATACGTACATAGTATGTAAATAGGGAAGGTCAGTTGAGATCAGAGTCAGATTCTACCCGATAGTAGAGGATTGGAGAGAAGCGGAAGAAGAGCTGCCATCGGCTGGCAAAGATTTGTTACTTTCTTATATGTGTTCACTGGAGGATCCATTGCTGTACGCTCTGCTGCAGACCTGCAGAAGGTTAAAGGTTACTTGTATTTCTATTTTCTATTTTGCTTCGGCCAAATGCCAAACAGAGAGCAATTAAGTCAAGCTAGAGCCGTTTCACATGATGCAAGTGCAGCAAGATGAGCTAGTCATAAACTCACATCCACAAGGTGGAAGGGCAAAAGAGGAGGCTTTTGGCTGCTGTGGTAGCTAAAGACTGAAGATGGGCTGCATTGTGTGGCCTAACACGCCTCATCACCTGTGCATCATCAGACATCATCTCTGACTCTGAGATGGAAAATGGGGAATACTAGAGCATGCAATATCTAACCTGCTTTAGTACTAGCAATACTATGCCCTACTACTACTAATACTACTAAATTAGGGGTGAAAACTTAACAGATGATAAAAGGCCTTATAGTAGAGTGACCAGACCTGCTGTCTCTTCCTCCTGTTATTTACTTTTAGGAATATATTATCAAGAAGGCGACATTCGCAAAATCTTCTCGAGGTCACAGGAGTTCTAATAAAGGAAGTTGAAAATCCAGGTGAAGAATACTTTCGCTGGCACAAGCAAGTGTGAAGTGTGCATGCTATCTTTTTTGTTGTGAGACTCTAACTGGTACTCAGAGAACGCCGAGAGGAGAGGTAGAGAATGGTGGCTTGTGTTTGGCGGGAACCAACCCACTTTTGCTGATTTGGGGTGTCCCGGGCCAGAGGGCCTTTCTGGTTTTCCTGTAGTGGATGCAGGTCTATGATGAAATTGATTCTCTGAGAGGGTAGTAAAAATTTTCGTATGTCACCCTTTTGAATATATTTATCAGCCAAACTGTTGTTTCATCTCGTATTTTTTCTTTGCTCCTCCAAAAACGGAATGGTCAATGATTCTCTCCCCAAGATACAAAACACTTCAGTGTATTTAGACTTACTTAATTAATCATGCATTCTCTATTGTTAGATTCTGTTCTACTATCCACTTGTACCTACTTATCATCTAAATGTTTTCGATTTCTAAAACCTATTCTACTTTGGTGTCTCTTGAGACTCAGAAGGATCATGCCTTATTACAATCCAAGGCTGCCCTAAATCATTCCATTTTTGTACACCATCTCCCTTCATCAACTCCGGTGCTTCTTCAGCCAATGACTTTGCAATAAGCCCAGCTTTGGCACATGCTTCTCGTATCCAAGGCATACAATGAATAACTATGCCTTCATTGTTGGCATCATGACTTTTGCCCACCCATTCTGTCCCATTGTAATCTTTTGAACAATCTTCCGTAACTTTGATAACAGAAGTTGCCAGGAATGCAGTTGGTTTGGTATACTTGGCAAAGGATGCAAGATATTTTTCGTTCTGCATTTTCGAAGTGTGTGACCAAACAGATCGACTTGTGACCACGTCAAATAATTGATTGCCATCTGGCTCATCATCGAAAAATACACCAAAGTCAAAGTCAGAGTTGGTTGAAAACATTGGTCGTTTCTCATCGATGGCCTTCTTTCCGACCATGTGAGCAACCCCAACAGCTAGCATGTCTCCGTTTGGTTCAATCCCGCAATACTTGTCTTCATCTAAAAAATTGATCAGACTTTGCGCATTACGTCCCAACCCAACACCAACTTCCAGCACTCTCGAGGACTCGGTCATACCCAAATGATGAAGTACTTTCATAACGTGAGGTGCCATCGCCGTGAATTTGTCTTCTGGTCCTCCGAGGAAACCACAACGTTTGTCTGGCAATTCTTTGGCCTTGCATCCTTTCAGGAAGTCAGCAGGCGACTTGTAATAAGTTTTTTCATCAGCGTATTCTTTGAGTTCTGATGTTACAAACTCGACATCTTTGTTTGCAAGTTTATCCAAGTATCCAATCCACGACCATGGATGGGTTTCTTCATCTTCATCCGGATCCTCTAAATTCTACGATACGATGCATGATGTGATGAATAGTTAGGAACAACTTGCAATTACAAGTGTAGAAATGAAAATGGACAACAAGAGCACACTGTATTGTTTTCTTGTAAAAGATCAAACAGAAGGAAGATCTGAATACACAACCATTACTGCAGAACAGAACAATATGACTCACATTTTTTGCTTCAGGATCTACTAAATTTGTCTTAGTGTGTTTCTCAGCGGCGACAGAATCATCGTCCTGTATTGCTTTACGAAGCGCATCGGCAGACTGAGATGGCTTCTGCCGTAATGCGGTACTGTTGCTCGTTCCATCATCATGATTCAATACAAACAATACAACAAACGACAAGGAAACGATAACTACTGCAACGGTGTTTCGGCGTGCGCGTGATAGGAGGGGTGAAGCCTCGTACTTGGATCGGCGGGTGAGGTTGATTTTCTGCTGTTGATTCATTGTTCATCAACGTGTCGACGAGAGTAGAGACAACGAGCCGACAAATGATAAATGGCAAGGCCACCGACAGTGCATAGAGAAGGTGGTGAACGAAGGACAGGAAGTAAGCGGGGGCTGCGCTTAGGCCTGCACAAAATATAGTGCTTGATATAGCAAAATATAGTGGTCAATATAGTCTTTAGCCCCTACGAGTTCCTACCGTAGGTGGAGGAGTGCGGTGGTGGATTGAGTTAGAGCATTGCACGCAGACAAACAGGCTGGGTTTGCCTCATATGTTGGAGAATTATATTAAGCGTTGCCATGCAGAAAAAGCCTCCGAGAAGTCCTCGGGGAAGCTGATCAAGGCTCTGAAGGCCAAGCAAGATGTTGTGAAGGCAATGGTGGAGATTGCTGCCGTTGTTGATGCTGGAACTCCACTGATGAAGCGAACCTACAACTGCGAGTCTGATAAACCCATGGTATTTGTAGCTGGGGAGATTGTGAACGATATGAATCATATCTACGGCGGTGGGGTTGGTGATTACGAACATTTTGACGAGCTTAAAAAGCAGGCTAAAGTGGCAGCGGAGATGATGAATCTCGAGATTGCTGAACTAGTTAAGGACGTAGATGACACCAGGGCAGAGTGGGAAGTTGCCAAGTCTTCTGAAGCTGCTGCAAATGTAGCCTTGCAAGAATTTGAGGCGCAACATAATACCTCTACCGCAAACCGACGCAGCCGAGGCAATGCCATAAATTATGCTGCCATGGCAAATCCTCAAAGCCGTCCTAGTGCCCAGAGTCTGCAACATAAAACACTCGCAGACGCGGTTGAGGCGGAGAAAGTAGTAACAGCTGAAAAATTGTCACTCCATCTCAGTGCTAGGTCCAAATTGGAGCAATTCAAGGAGGGAAAGCTCATCACCGAGGAAGACTTTGTGGCACATGGGCATAAAGTTGTGGAACCAATTTTCAAGGATTACAACAGACTGTTCTTGGACTCTCATGGTGATTTCAAGAATATCACAACAGCATACCATGCAGCGCGTGTGTTGAATCCACTGATTGCCGTCAAAATGACTGAAGCTGAGATCAAGGAAGGAGTAAAGGATCTGAAGTCATTCGGTTTTGATGAGTTCCGTGATGGCAACGGTATTATTGATAACATCATTGACGAGATCCCATACTACAAGGGGATGCTTGATCGTACTGGAGAAGACTTCTGGAATGGTGTTGAGGGGGCTACTAAGTATGACATTGATTTGGCAAGGAAGGTTGTCGATAATCCAGACA
>JALLPI010000627.1:0-16777 GCA_036939935.1 Cyclotella atomus | reverse complement strand
GCAATTGTCCGATTTTGAATACAGTCGGAATACTGTACCAAAACTCGATCGTAGTTCTCTATTACAGCAAGACCAAGTACATGTGTCAGCATGACTCTGAGGAAGAAACAAGACTCTGCAATCCGCTTACGTTTTCTAAAAGATACAATCTCGAGTCTGTTCAAGGCATTGTACAGACAAAACTATCTTTAGTTTTTAGTTCTAGCTAAAAGCGCTATCGATGATATGTATGAAATGTGGGATGACCCTTGTGATGGCAAAAGGACTTGGTATCCGATCAAGGAGAATGATAACGACAATGAAATTTCCAGCCACGTTATCCAGTCCTATGAACCAGATTTGACTGTTGTCATCGGGACAGAAGAGTTCAAATGCCACAAAGTGATACTTTCTTTTGCATCAAGCATGCTAGACTCTTTGGTTGCCACCTCATCAGGTCGGGTAGAAATTACTCATATGAATCTGGATTCAGATAGCTGGGAGGAATTCTACAGATGTGTTGATTCATCTATCAATGGGGCCATTATCGATGAAGCCTTGGGTCTTGATGATTTTTCTCGTTCCATGGTTCGACGAATTCAACATAACAAAACATCTCTCGATTTTTCACAATACCATCACCATTCTGTTCGTTTAGACCAGAGAGGGGGAACGGGCCTGCTGCACATCTCCACCAGCTCCGACCACCTGTATCGTCCATAAAGGAATTAATAGCAAGAGTTTGCAGCTAAAACTAGCTTCTGTGTAGGAATCAATAACATCTTGGGAGATGCGCATGGATTCTGAGGTGTTGTTTTATTCCTACGTGATTCATATGAGTCTTGCGACTCTTTGCTGTGCAAAGCACATGGTTGCGCATGTGACGTGTTGTATGTGATGCGATATGAATGAGCCTATGAAGCCTAAGTAATTTTGTTAGCATGTTAATCTATGTCAGGTCTGAACGAACAGAATAGTAAGATTCACGTGGACGTCAAGCATCTTGAGACGCGCATCGAAAACTATCGCGATATGGACGATCGCGAATGCATTGAAATATTGCAGGTAACCGTTAAGCACCAGCTGGAAGGTCTCCAGGTCAAAGTAGAGTCATTGCTACACAATTGGATCGGAAAACCTTAAGGGCATTATTTCTTTGCCTTCCTAACAGAAGCAACTCACGCGATGACGAGTATACCTCTGCTAGCTGCCAGGTTCTCTGGCAGGCGTTGAATTAGTGTATTAACAGTCACTTACGCAACCTCACATTTGACAATGTGGAGACAAGGGAACACCAGATATTCTCGCATCTAGTATATTCTTTTATTCGCTATGACAGGTATTCATTTGAAGAAGAGATAAATAGCCATGGACAGGTAGCAAAACTTTATTGATTATGTTTCATGTAGCATTGAACATTCTTCATCCAGTCAGAATCAGTATAATGCCCACTGATGTAGCTACTGCCAACAAAATTAGATGTGTTATTCTACAGATTTTGCTTATATGCATAATAGGATCCAATCCACTGAGTTTACCTCTTCGTGTAGTCGATCTAATTAACAATTATATAATAAATGACTGAACATTAAAAGGTTACGGATGAGAGCAGGGAGGAGACCTCACTCCTACGATGAGCACGATACCAGGTAAGAGGCCAAAGTTAGATATCGCACTGGCTAAAAATGACGATGAACTGGATCAGCCATCCCACCCAGATGAAGAAGATACAAATGACGGTGAGTTGTACATTGCAGATTACAGTAGATGATTGACCTTGATAGAAGTTGTCGAAACACGTGGGCTTGTGTTGCAAAATCTCACATCCGAATCTAAATCAACTAGATCATGATATGAATATGATGCAAAGCGAGGAAGTTGATCAACAGCAGGATTCTGGCCCCAAATTCCACACCAATGAGAGAGTGCTTGTCTTAGACTCCACACGACAATCACAAGAATCCAGCAACGAAACAAATCAACCGCCACTCTACGAGGCCACCATCAAACAATCTGGACTAAGAAATGTAGATCCTGTTACTAAAAAGGTTCTATCAGAGACAAAGTTTGCCTTCTCCAAAAAGAGAGGCAGACGTCGTCACCTCCATCAAGCTCAGCAGCAGCATGACCTACACGATCAAGAAAAGGAGTGGTGTTATCTCATACACTTTCTCGGGTGGAATTCGAGACATGATAAGTGGATGCCAGAGACGGATGTGTTTCCCAACACCGAGGAGAATAGACAAAGATTGGAGGGCAATACACCCAAAGTTGCTAGGGCTGTCAAAACTGAGTCTCTGAAAGAAAAGAAGAAGAAAAAGATAGGGCGGCCAAAGAAAGAGGATGGCAACGATGGAGGGGATTCTAAAGTTGGTAAAATGATAGAGGCATGTGCATTGCCTTTTACACTACAAAGAATCTTGATAGACGATAGAGACAAGATAACTCAGATCGTCTACCCTCCTGCATCAGGCTTGACTCCAAGAGATCCAGCAGAAGTGTACAAGAAAGGCATTACAATGTTGCATAAATTGCCGTCTTCAATGAATATTCAGAGCATATTGGCTCGATTTCTGGAGGCAAAGAAGAAGGAGGATCTAGAAGAGTTTGTGAAGGAGCGGGATAAGATGACATCTTGTGATGTTGGTGCTGCTGAAGGTTCTCAAAAGCAGCTGCAAGCATCGGAGGACGAAGCTGGGAAACCTAGCAAACCAAATGATACCACTGAGACATCAGCGAACAAGATAATAAGCAAAGATGTGCTGATGCTTCGAAAGAAGAAGCGCAAACAACTCGCACTGTCACTACTAGAGGTGGTTGATACAGCCCTGCCAAAGATACTGTTGTATGCAAAAGAACGACGCCAATACGAGGAACTCATGTCTAGAAAAGAGTGTGTTGTGAACAATGAAAGCAATGACAAAGAAACAGAAACTTCTGCTGCCCCTCCATCTAAATTGTATGGTGGAGAGCATCTTCTCCGTCTTTTTGTGAAACTGCCACTCTTGCTCAGATCAGATGAAGAGGTCGTCGGGCTGGCTGGGTTTCTATCCGACTTCATAGTTTTTATGCAAAAGAATCGAGCTGAGTGCTTTAAGGGGCAATACTATGCTATCTATAGAGATGGCAATAGATGTATTGAGTAATGGTCACTTGAAAGTCTGAAGATACTTAGGTTCAGGTAAGGTCATAAATAATGCCTTTCTTTTTCATTTTAAAAACGGAAATGAAAATAGACGTACTTTTGCATGCACAAGAAGACCCCACCTCAGATAAGGTGATAATCCAATATTTGACTCACCTGCAAATACATCCCGAAATTTTCCTCACCATCATCTCTTATATCTTGTAGACATCTCTCTGCAAAGAGTCAAGCAAAGCTGATGCCACCTACTTAGAGAGAAATGACGAAGATAATTAAAGCGTGGGAAGCTTCGCAGGAGCAGGGAGTTCCCGTCTTCGCTGTTGCATTCAAGCCAGATGGCTCATCCGTAGCGGCAGCGCAAGGAAAGAGAGTTTCAATATATCGAAGCTCCGACGGAGAACTAGTGCACAAACTCAAAGGACAAAAGGGCATTGTTAGCTCCGTCTCCTGGTCTCATGATGGGACTTTGCTGGCATCTGGCGGATCGGACAATACTGTCATTCTTTGGGATGCTAATGAAGGAAAGGGTATACTCAAGTACAACCATGAGTCACCTGTTGAAGTGGTTTCATTCAATCCCATCAGTGATCTCTTGGCTTCCTGTGCCAGTAATGATTTTGGCTTTTGGTCGTCAGATACAAGCAAAGTGTCAAAACACAAAGTAGACTCGAAAGTACTTGACTGTGCCTGGTCGAGAGATGGCAACCTGCTTGCTCTTGGGCATGAATCAGGTCTAGTGAGCATCTTTAACAAAACAAACGAAGTCATTACTCCTATCAACAAATGCGATTCCCCTGTGAGTTGCATTGAGTGGGTGCCAGTGACTCAAGGTGCTGATCAGATAGTATTTGGATCTGGAGAATATATATCATTTTACGACAGTTCTTCGCAAACGATTGTGAAGAAGCAAAATCTTGGGTACATTCCATGCTCGCTTCAATACTCGGGTGGTCAGCTTATAGCCGCAGGTACTGGTGGATATACATTGGAGCTGTCTCGAAATCGAAGTGCTGATGATGATATGACCATTGGAAGTTCATGGATTTGGAGTGCGTGCTCTGACCCGACTGGGCACAAACTAGTAACAGGCACCGAAGAAGCTATTGTCATGTTCGATATTGACTATGATGCGCAAACGGGTGTCGAATTGCACATCAGGCTTTGCCAGTGGGATCAAGCCAGGCAAATTGCAAACAACTCTGGATTTTTGGAAGTCGGCATCATTACTAAACGGGAGGCAGAGTGGGCCTTGAAAAATGAATCCCTAGATGCTGCGGTAAAAGTGTACTCCGAAAATAAGCATTTTTTGAGTGCAATCAAGTTGGTGGGTGCAGAGCAGTGTGAAGGCTGGGAAGATGTGGTTATTGAACTTGTGCAAAAGTCAAACTATGAGAAAGATAGTGTAAACGCAGCGGCCGACCTGCTAAAACAAGCCAAATCGAATCGGCACCTTACTGAACTCTATCGCAAGGCCCATGACTATACTAAGTTACTTGAAGTTTACATTGATTCTCGAAATTGGATCGATGCTAACAAGGTTTTGGATGATTATGATGAGGAGTTCGACGAACCCAATGTCTTGCGAGGCCAGCTGTTTGTGAGGCAGGGAAAATTTCATCAAGCAGTCGATTGTTACTGTCAAGCAAAACGATATGGGATGGCAAAAAAGCTCATGCTTGAACTCGCCAACAGCGCAGCTGCCACGGAGGACTATGCCAATGCATCTTATAATCTTTGGATTTTGATAACAAAGGTTCTGCGCCAAAGCAGTAATGTGATGATTGATGAAGAAACTGACTTCGTGGAGAAGGCAGAGCTATACTACTTCTACCAATTGGTGCATCGCAGCGGCACAGAACCATTTGCAACCACAAACCCAGAAACTCTCCTCAATGCTTTGGTATTGGTGTACAACAAGGCAAAGTCTCACAATTGCACAGGCATTTCGTTGCATTTGGTTCTTTCCTCACTCGCCAATGTGGCAACTAGTCTCAATGCCAATTACACTTCGCAGCTTTGCAAGAACGAACTATCAAATCATCAAGATTCTCACCAGGATAACAACACACCAAGCCCCGAGAGTCGGGACAATCCAGACCTACTTCCAGTCTGCTATACATGTGGCTTTGAAAACAGTCTCATTCGTCCATGTGATTGCTGTGAGAACTGTGGACACAAATTTCTTCGATGCTTTATCAATCTAGACGTGCTGCCACTTGTAGAGTTCAGACCATCACTCGACATAACAGATGCTGAAGCACTTGATCTGATTATCAACTATACAAGTTCAGCCAATACACAGTTTGACGATTGCATTCAGCAATCCCTTGAGGAAGAACGTGATACAAATAATCCCAATTCTATTGTGGTGGACCGTGATGTGCTCCAATCACTCGATAGAGAGGACATCTTTATCATGACTTATTCGAAAGGCAGGATGAGATATTTCAAGAATGTGTTGCCAGAAATCGGCATCGCGCTATGTCCCGAATGCAACCACGTCTTCCATGAAGAAGACTTTGAGTTTGCATGCCTCCGCGATGGCGGGTGCCCCTTCTGTCGATGCAACATTATCGGTAGAAGCTATGGACATGCATAAGATTAGAATGTTCGGAGAGATTGTTTAGAGTTAATACATGGCCAAAATATCCACGACCTTTTGGCAAATCACTGAAAAGATTCAGATTACCTCCTATCCCGGGCATTCCTTTCAAATTCTTCCAAAGCCTGTTCACGAGAGTGCCCATCACGATCCCAGCGCCGACGAGACTGATCCAGCTTTGATTGGCGTTCACGTTCTACCTCTCGCCTCTTGGCTGCAATACGATCAGAATCTGGCCCGAGACTTGCAGGACGGTTCACACCAGCGCTGTTTGAACTTGTGTTACGTCCGTTGCCTGAGAGTGATGTACCAATTAGCCCATAACCTTCCTTCTTTGGCGGGTGCACTTCTTTGTCTTTATGATGAGATTGTCTATCTCGATCCGAGCTTGAATCTTTTCTCCTACGATTGCGAGAAACTTCTTCATCTTTATCTCTATCGCGATGGCTACCCGAGCCTCTGCGTTCATCAGAAGAATCATGCCTCTTCCTACCAAACTCATCAAGGCCGTCGTCGTCATTGTTGTATGATTTATGGTGACGATGATGATGTCTCGGTTTCTCGTCCCTGTCAACTTTGTCTTTTCCGTCACCTCTATCGCGACTGCGGCTTCTTTCTCGATGTCGTTCGTGGTGATGTCGTTCATACTTGTCATCTCCATGATCATACCTGTCACGATGCCTATCCTCACGTCTAGAGTCGTTTCCCCTCCCATCATCATTGTGTCTATCTACGCTTCTATCACGGCTTGTGCTTCTATCTCGCCTACGTTCGTGCTTGCGGCTGTGGTGACGGTGCTTCTTACGATGTCGCCTCTCTCGCGAGGATGACGATGATCGAGATGAAACCCAAGACGACCTGTCACGAGTGTGTCTGTGTTTGTGATGTTTCTTTCGCTTTCTGGATCTATCCTTTCTTGTCTTTCTATCATAGTCTCTCTCGTGTTCACGGGGCCTTTCGCGTTCTGCATCACCCCGTTCGACCTCCTTTACAACTAAGCCAGCTTTCTCCATTAAATGTCGCTTCTTCTCCGCGTCTTTTCTCTGCATCTCTCTCTTTTGATGAACAGCAAACATGGCTATATGGTACAGTTAACTGCGTCAGCTTGTTGCAAAGAGTAAAAATCGAAACACAAGTGCAAATAATTTCAAACTCACGATCCTCATGCCTCAGATGAAATTCTCGATTAAATTCACTCCTCCCATCATCATCTTTGATTTGCTCTTCATTATCATCTTTAAGATGAACAACAGCGTCACCACCCCTACTACTAGCCCCAGCAGCACCACCTGCCTCCCCAACACCAATCGTAGCACCCCTAGTAGAAGCCTTCTCCAAAACAGCCCCCATAGCAGCAGCCTCTGCAAAATCACCAACATGCCTCTCCTGCCCCTTGGGTACATACTCCTTACCCAACAAATAAGCCTCCTTCTCTTCTTCTTCCTTGGCCTCTGTATTATTCTCACCATATGCTGGCCCCCTGCCCTCTTCATACATCCAATTGACACCACGGTCACCTTTTGACTTTTTACCGGCCAACTTTTCGAATTCTTCTTTTTCTCGTTCTAGTTGGATTTGGGTTTGGAGTTCTTTGACCTTTTGGGCCTCGGCTGCAGCTTTTTGTTCGGCGAGCCATACCTTTTCTTGGTTGGATAGATTGGATGTGTCTGTCGTTAAAAAGTGTTGGGGTTGAAATGGGCTTATTAGTATATGCTGTTCGACAGTTAACAAGTTATATGTGGTGGATTGATATGCTTTTGGACTTACGCCATGATTTCTTTGCGAGAAACGAAAGGCCCGCCATGGTTTTAGTGTGGTGGCAGTCTGTGGCAGTGCTGTGTGTGCTTTGGCTTGGCGGAGAACGGAGAAGAGAGACAATTGAATGAGATAGACATTATAGGTAAATATGTATTGATATTAATTCCATACCTTTAATTCTGCCCTTCTAACAGAAAGCTAGAAGCAGTCGGTCCAACCCAACGTAAACGAAGCTGCTCTCTCCTCATGCAGAAGATGGCAAGCCAGCAAGCAGCAGCTGCCGATTTATCACAGCACACTCCAAGTTTGGTAAGTAAAACGCCGTCACTGTCTATTAGTGTCCATTCAAGTGATTGATAGCGTCTCGTGCACTGATGTTCTGCGATCTGTGCTCACCACAACCTTTCACTTTTGTCTTTTCCTCTGCAGGCAGGATCAGTGTTAGAATGCCCAGATGGACACGGTGGATCGCTCCTGATTCGGATACAGAATATGGCATGTACTGGTGAGTTCAATCACTGGCTTTCTTACCACAGGATGTGTTGACATTTACAGTATTACATTTGCATAACAGCCAATCTAGGAGTGCGTCTAGACCTCAAACAAATCGCCCTTCGCTGCCGCAACACCGAATTCAACCCCCGACGGTTCGCAGCTGTCATTATGCGCCTTCGTGAACCACGTGCCACGGCTCTTCTCTTTGCCTCTGGACGCATGGTTGTCACGGGATGCAAAAATTCGCACAATTGCGCCTTGGCCGCCAAAAAGTTTTCATTTATTGTGTCAAAAGTTGGATTTCAACCGTCACCGTTGATTGATTTTAAGATTCAGAATGTAGTGGGTACTGTGGATGTTGGGTTTCCCATTCGATTGGAGGGGGTGGTTTATGCTCATCCTACCTTTTCGTCGTATGAGCCTGAATTGTTCCCCGGGTTGATTTATCGATTGGCGCAGCCTCGTGTTGTTTTCTTGATTTTTGTGAGTGGAAAGGTTGTGATTACTGGAGCCAAGACTGAGGAGCAGATGGTGGAGGGGTTGAAGAAGGTGTACCCTATTTTGTGTGAGTTTAGAAAGAGTGAGACGAGTTCAGCGAGACCAGGTGATGCTCCTGTGATTGCAGGTGGCGCTGCGGCTGCACAAATAGCTGGTGTAAAGGGCAAAAGAGGGCCTGGTAGGCCTCGTGGGAGTGGTAAGAGAGGGAAAGAACTAAAGTCAGAAGATGGAAACGTTGTTGGTGTTTGAGGGTACAACATCTATGTCAGCTGTGCATTCATTTAAAATGAGCAAAACAAGAGAAGTTGCGAAACTATTGTGATTACTCTGTTACATAACTTAACCGTCTCTGGTTTCTTCGATCTATCAAATAGTTGTTAATCATCAATATGACCAACCTAATCAGTGGAAACAGAAAGAAGATATTCGCGTAAAACCGAAGCACTTTCAGCAATTTAAGGAAAATAGCTGAACCAAAAGCTATCCACATGTCACTATTGTACCGTTTGCGACGCCTTGAGCCTGTTGCACCACTGACATTTGCATCTGCAGCCATAGCTGCGGCTATTGAAAGGTCAAACACTCCACCTGGCATGAATGAGCTCTGCACTGAGATGATTCCAATGAAGTTGAGCGTGCCCAGGAATAAACATTGTACAAACTGTTGTCTGGATAGGTGAGTCAAGAATTTCGGTTTTTCATAAAGATAATGTGGTATGTCGCCTGATGAAGTGTTCGCGTCATCTTCTTCATCATGTTTGTACAATAAGCTTGTAATGCTGCGCTTTGTTTCATTGTTTAGAGGCGCTGCAAAGTCTGAGCTACCCAGTGACATGATCTTCTGAGACACATCGTAGATACCAGTCTCCATTTCCGCCATGATTTCTGGGAAATGAAAACATGCATCAATCCCTCCAGTGGCTTCGGATGATGCATTATCAGCTGGCTTTCCATTGAAATATGTTATGATCTTCATTGTCTCCCGTAATGCTGCGGCATGATTTTCAGATGCAGGTGGATTGTCAGTATAAGGCAACAGTTCTCTTAGTGAAACACCTCTTCCTTCTGCAGCTGCTGAAAGTGACATGATAATTGCCGCCCGGAACTTCCATTTATCTAGCTCCTCTGCGGATAGGCCCTGTCTGAATCCTGCACTGTTTGAGCTTTCATTGGGCCCGAATAGAAATTCCACAGCGACTGACAGTAACCCTCTCTGTTGTTGAATGCTTGTTTGACTGTCAAATGACGACGAGGACTCAGATCGCTGTGGATTGTTCTGATTGTTGTTCCACGAACCTCTTCTAATCATTGCAACACCATCATCACCTTCAGACTGAGTATTATCGACTCTCCAATTGCCCATTCGCCACCCCCTCCTTTCACTCAATCCAAATAACCCACCACCTCGTCTCCTCCTTCCACCCATTCTCATCCAAAACCACATGTGCATAGGATTACCCACGCAACAGCTCAGCATCAACGCCAAATCTCCGGCTACTTCTCTCATAAACGGGTCATCTTGACTCCCTCCCCCGCATATGGCATAAAGCCATAGAATCTGCCGCAACTGAATCAACAACATACGAAGCTTGTGCATAAGAACTTGATGCTGGTTGCCCCTTTGCCCACCACCACGTGCCATGGCAACGACAGCCGCAACCAACAGACATATGCCTGCAATCATCAACACTGCCAGACTGATAATCAACCCAAACGCAGTGAAAATTTTGACAGCTTTGACAACCACTGTTGACAACTCCACCAGTCTTTGATACCAATTCATCTTCCTCCGATACGAAAGAGCCCGCGCCTCAAAATCAGAAGGGAATGTAAACACCATAGTCATCGTGGATGCATCCGGCGTCTCGACCTTTTCAAATACAAAGGATGCACCGTCTTCTCCTCCACCTACTGCGGACATGAGACCGCATAGTTCGGATGTGGCATCGTCTAGACTGAGACCTAGTTGTGATGCTAGATATGCCGGTCGTATTACATGTTGATTTGAGTCATTTAGGGGACATTGATGAACTAGTTGGAGGATTCGTTGGTCGAGCGATTCTTCGTTGTTGGAGCTTAGAGGCCGGGCTTCTTCAGATGCAGATGCGTCGGTCGTGTGGGAGTCCTCGCTTGACATTTTGTTCTTCTTTGGTGTTGTCTTTCGGCGCATTCCTATGGGACGATAGCAGAGGTTAGATCAGGTTAGATCTTGAGATGCTTGGGCGTGAGGCGTGAGGAGGAGTGAAAGCTAGTACCTCTAAATGATCAAAATTTGTTTTAGATTGTGCTCACAAATAATATAGTCATATCTTAATTTCATAAACATCGGACAGGTATTCACATCGATTTCTTCATTCTTCCACTTTCCAAGCAACTCGAACCAGCAGACTTCATCGCAGATCTAAACAATGGCACCTCCGAACAGTGAAACTATCGATAAGATCTCTCTACACGAGCCTTATCTCTCCTCAACGGATCGTCCAAGCAAACGCCTAAAAGATGCGCACGTAGTGTCTGCTGATTCTTCTACAGCCACAACGCAATATCTCCCTTCTGAAAACGATGCTCTTCTCAGCTGTTTGAAGCTACTCTTTTCTAAAGTACCATCATCACTTTCTACAACCAATGACGATGCATCTACATTCCGCGAGCTGTGGGCATCTCACGGCTTTCGTACCAGCATGGTCACTTCGCCTCATCAAGCTGTATCCGTCTATCTCGACTCTTGCAAACTGGCCGATCACGAAAATGAACTTGGCAGGGAATATCTCATCTCTTGTATTGGGATGCATCCACAGCAGAAGAGTCTAGAAAATGCCTACTCAACTGTCAAGGCTGCATATTGTTTACATTTGTTCCTTGGGAGGATGCGTGCTGTGCGACAGCAGGATATGGACAATGAAGATGTGCAATCCATTTTCATTGGTTGGGAAACTGAGCTGAATGATATTCTGAAGAACCTACAGGAAGAACAAGTAGACACATCAACACTATCAAGCATAAATGAACAGGCTTCTCGAATTCGTGTTCGTGTTGTCTCCAAACTTACAGACATTGACCATTCACTACGATCAGATCAACTCCTTCGCGAATACAATCGTATCACATTTGCAAATTGCACTCTGACCAATGCATGTTTGCAAAAATGGCTGTATGGCGGTAGGAAACCAAAGTTTGAGCTGGATCAAGTTCATTTCCAGTGTTCTCCTGCGGGAAGCTACATTCCAAGCAGAGAAAGGATTACAATTCGTATGAGAGATGAGAATGCTGAAGGTACTTCTGAGAAGTTAATCTTACTGCCTAGTCTTGGTCAGGTTTTAACGAGGAAAGATACTGCTAAGCATCCTTTGGATAAAGTTGTTGAAGGCATGATTGATTCTACTTGGGATGGTTTACTAAGGAATGGGTACTTCGTTGATCAGATTCGTAGGGAGCAGTTGTCAGAACCACTGAAGAAGTTTTACATGAGTGGCCTTATTGCTGGGAGAGAGTCCAATATGCCCATTTTGCTGTGAGTTTATTCATACAATGACATTATGTTCTTGCAGTGATGACTGTGTGTACTGACAAGTCTCCATATTTCTACAGCAATGCACACTTCACACCCACGTATCCCCTCTCCCTGTATCTGCATGGGTTGGCGGGTGCAGGGAAATCAAGTCTGGTTAGAAATTTATCCCCTGCATTGAATGCTGCGATAACAGAGCATTGTGACCCTGAAATGATGGTACGATTTGTCAAACAAAATCTCAACAAACCATTTGAGACGCTGAAGTTGGAGCTTGAATTGAGACCAAACAATAATGATTACAGTGTCATGTCAATCATTCAAGGAAGGAGAATGACCCTAAGTCAAAGCAAGCCTGGATTAGTTATGGTGGGGTTAGAAGAAATGCCAAGCAATGTCGAAGGGGCGGATCCAAACCAATTAGAGGTTAGCAAGTTGATTAGTATGAGATTTTCTGGGAGAAAAGGCGACTTCAAGGCTGGTGATGCTCCTAGAAATTCTAACAAGAGAGGTGAGCTGAAACTTGATGTTTGTCTCTTATCACTCCTTTGATTTTATTCTGACTATTTGGGTCAATTTAGGCATATCGGGAGATGCAACCATCATAAACATCTTCACCAGCAACTATAACCTTGAACAACCATGCCTGGATGCACTTCAACGACTCGAGATGTTTCATAACTTACATGTTATACAAATTGCATCCATTGGTGGGCAAGATCGCAAGGCTTTTGCTGAATCGTATTTATTGCAACGGGTAAATGAAAGCCTGGCAAGCTTGAATAAGAAGGTGTGCATAAAGTTAGATGTGCCACTTGGAGAAGGTGACACGCGGCCACTTGTGAGATATCTTCGCATGTTATCATTCTACATCCATGCAGTGGTTGTGAAGTCCAATCTTGACACTGTCGATATATCAGTATCATTTGATTCATATACAAATATGACCACTGTTGCTACGGCAGACGGAAGCAAGATGCATCTCAAATCTGGGTGTTTCGGCAACATCTATGCAGCAACACCAATTGTGTTAGACTCCAGGGCTTCGGAAACTGTTGAACAGTTACAAAATCTTCACCCAGACCTTAAAAGTCCATCAGAGTTGTGTCAGGTACTTGATTTCTACTTTGCAAACACTCTGGCACCTGCTGTAGTCCTTTCATGCAACAAGCAAATGGTTGATGACCTGGTGCAATTGATGTCTCAGCACAAGGGGGTGCATGTGATACCTAACATTCATCCATCGAGCTACAAAATCATGAAGAGTTTGTATGACTCAAGTGACACCCCTAACTTGAGAGATGATATAATTAGTATTGTCAGTGCGGATGAAAAGGCGTTGGTTGCCGTTCATTTAAACTGTGAAACAGCTAATGATCAGATGCAGATACGTGAAATTATCGAAGATACTCCAAGCATGACTGCTTTTAGCACTGAACGTTCAGCACTGTACAAAGATGGTCTTTTCTTCGTTGTATATGTAGATGGCTCCATCACACCTGAGATTGGAAGCCGTGCTTCTCTGATCATTTGAAATCGGGCGATAATGTTGCTCTAATGTACAAATTGAACATATTTTAACCTCTGCACAGGACTTGCTAACCATAACCTTCACAATCTTGCTAACCAGAAGCGATACAGCCATAAAAATAGTATATCTCATCAGACATATCCAGAGCAGCAACTTCATACTGACAATAGCCGCAGTGAACTGAATAATACAATTCCCTTTTCTCGTTTTCAGATCCATGCTCCGAGTCATGAGGTACTGTGTCTGGTCGATTCGCTTCATTTGTCGCAAGTGGTGGCACTACTTTCAATCCACCCAAAGCATCATCAAAGATCATTCGTTTGTTCCAATCGACACCAATATTCATTACAAACATTGCTCGGTATTGATTTGCATATTTTTCATGTTGTTGGCAATCCATACATACGGTTGTAAAACATCGAGGACATGAGAGTACGGCATCACTATTCCGCGGTTTCAATAGAAGTGCCTTCTGCATTTGCTCTGTTGCTGAAATAGGATTTTGAGGTGTAGTATCGGATTTTGTGGCGTTTGCTTCGGACCCAGCTGAAGGTGCGTTGTCTTCTTCCATAGTGTCACCTTTTTGGCTGCCGCCATCATCCTTTGTTTGGTGCATCCGTACATAAACTGACTCCTCTTTTCCACTTCTTAAATGTTTATACACCCATGCTTCATCTTCATCATCCATATTTGCACAATATAATTCATCTGCGGGGGGATCCTCATCGATTTCATCATCTGAATCTTTCAGCTGCTGGTTCTCATCAGATGCATCTGCACCTGCACCAGCTTGTTCATCTACTCGCGAAAGCCTGCTTCGTTGGGTAGTTGCAGCTGAATTTGATAGCCAGCCTTGGTCCTCGTCTTCTGAGGAATGCGCGGCGTCTGTTTCTGATACAATTGCAGAATCATCCATGCGTCCAATTAATTGATAGTGTTGTAATGGAATCCCTTGAAAAAAAATTACCTCTTTGTTACCACGTGACTATGGTACAAGTACCTATCAAGACAGTTCAATCGTCTGACTCTCACAGCAGCAAGCCCACGTCTCATTACTCCCCTTTCTTACAACCATGGGTAACTCCTCGTCAACACCCTCACCGGCAACGGAAGAAACTAAATGCACTTCAACCCAAAAAGTTGGGATCAAATCAGGCAAGAAGATTTGCTGCAGCTGTCCAGAAACCAAGCAGGCACGTGATGCATGCGTACTCGCGAACGGAGAGGAGGATGCCGAATGCAAAAAGCTGATTGAACTGCACAAGGAGTGCCTGAGAAGTGAGGGGTTTGATGTCAAATGATATTTGATTTGAGGAACCGTATGAACTGAAAGTCAAAATATGAATATAATTGAACCGCAACGCTATAGATTGTGTACTGCGGTTTGATGTCAAATGATAGGTTTGATGTCAAATAATATTTGATTTGAGGATTCCTATGAACTACACTCTGAGAGAGGCTTTTTCTGTCAATAGCATGTAAACTCAAAATATAATTGAACCGCAGACGCTAATATACGCTTTACATTGTTTACCTTACCGTTGACAGGTGACCAGAGACAAAAGATGCTTTAATTTTGCAATGGAATGTTAACTACTTTATCTTAACAGAAATCTAACCCAAATGAAATATTGTATGCCCTGATCTCTGATGAGCTGCGGTGGTGTTGCTTATCAAAGATTAGGCGCAGTAAGAGCGATCAAAATCCTTCAAGCTTTTACATTGGAATTCACCCTTGCAAATGTTTGGATTGTCCGTGCAATCTCTTCCTAAACCAAAATGCCAGTCTAGATCAGGTACACACTTGTTGTAGCCTCCTCCGAGGTAAGAAAAAAAGGTATCACAGCAGAGGGTGTATGATGTAAACTGTTCATCCCATCTTCCGGCCAGACCTCCACAGTTGGGGGCTCCTTCGCAGTTCTGAACACACTGATCGTTGTCCCAATCAACGTACCAGGTTGCCTCGTCCCAGAATGCAACTGAGCAAGTGCCACTAGTAACATCGTTCTTGCTTTGGATGCAGACAAGGTCGGGCTTGCAGTCGTCTGAGCCGTGGTTCAGATTGCACGGCCCGCCGGGGCCATTGAGGAGGTTATCTCCTGACAAGTAGCAATCCTTGCCATCACAATCAAAGTTGGTATCCACTCCATTACTTCGGACATTCATTTGGAAGCCAGGTTTCTTCTTATCTTTCCTGGGTCCCTTGATGTACTTCTCTGTCATTTTCTTTCTGCAAAGTAGAGGCAGAGGTTCATGAGTAAATGAGCAAACTTCATAAGATGAATATCCCCGAGACATAAATATATAAGTATAAACTCACTGTTTGATAGTAATAGAGGTGCCAGAGTTGCACAAGCCCTTGGAATCCTTGCTGCCCCCTGGGAAACTACGCTTGACATTCACGATACGGCCTTGATCACACTTGGTCTTGATATTCTCAACATCCGACTGCCTCATCACATTGACATCAAAGCTTATGTCACCATCACACTTCTTCTGCCCAGTGCACTTGATTTTGCCCTTGGCAAGAAAACGGTGATGATGCTCACCTTGGGGATCCTCAAGGAGACTTTGGACAACCATGGCACGACGAGCTCTACGCGTGTCCACGTCCATTTCGAGGGCCTCAAAGGTCTCGGCACTGGCCTGCGTCCCCATGACATCTTGTGTGCCTACGATCTTCATCTCGGCGGTAGCCGTGTCAGCAGTAGTCTCTTTCACAAGAAGAGCCGAGGCAATGGATGTACCCAAGTTTGACAACGAAAGGATGAAGACAAAGCACGACAACGCAATGATTATGCGTCTCATGGCATGGATAGAACCACGATCACGCAACAAATCCTCAACAATGGCATGAATCTCCAGTGCGGTCAAATCTCCATCTCCATCCTTATCATACTTCATCATGGCAAGCTCCGCCTCATCAAGCTCGCCATCGCCGTTGAGATCAAACTTGCAGGCCTTTTCCTGCTGAGAGAGGGACAAGTCTCTGATCAGGGTTTTGCGTCCATGGCGTTTCTTGACTGTAAAAGAACTTCTCCGCTTCTTCTTGGTGGGCGAATCAAGCATACCAGAATTGCTGGAGCCGGAATCTACCGTGGCGCTGTCTTCTAAAGGGGAAGGCGGCATGGTTGTTTGTTTGTTTGTTTGTTCTGCGTGTTGGGTTGTGGAGAGGTTGGGGCTTGGGTGCGGTTGTGGTTTGGGGCTATCGTCTAGGCTGCGCCTCCGCGATTTTTGCAGTCACTGGCTACTTTTTCAACT
>JALLPI010000626.1:0-16854 GCA_036939935.1 Cyclotella atomus | reverse complement strand
CAACTCTAGACCCTCACACAATCTCTAGACAACTCTATGTTTGTGGGGGGCTGTGAAGGCGATAGGCCAGAACGCTGCAGGGAAACCAGCACCATACAAAAGGACATGGGTAATTATGCCAAATGTGTCGTTATACCGTTTGGCCTGTTTGTTTTGGTTAGGGCTGTCCGCGCCGGTTGGCTCAACAATAAAATGACGTAGAGCCATCAGGTTGATGAAGTCATGAGAACCAGCTAATTCGCCACCGCTTGATCAGTTCGAATGAATCCATCTTTGGCACCAGATTGGTCGAGATGAAGGTTAATGAGGTGGTTTCAGTGGAGGTTCCTTTGGTTCACACAGGTACACCCATGTGTACTTTGTCTCCTTGTCTACAACCAAAAGATAAGAGTTGTATCCGTTGAAAGAAGTTACCACACAATCCTCCTTCTTATCTGGCCGTGAGTAGTCAAATTGAGAGGCAATGAAGCCAAAATCCATGTACCAACGTTGAGACGAAGTAACAGCACGAGAAGGGTGTTTACGGCGGGTTGCCGGGCATTTGCGGATCCTTGCTTGGTTATATACGTCATAGCTAGCAAAAGGATGTGGATATAACTTGGATGGAGTGCCCGTGGTGGAGAGAGGGGTAACTTTCATCTGTCAGTCACTACAGTGGCCCAAACGTGCCTGCCATAAATCTGCTTCCATCTGTTTATACTTGGGGTTAAACAGTGGAGAACCTGATGTAGGAGTAGGAACTGACATTGGAGGCATTGTAGGTCCAGATGATGTTGGCTCACAACTGGAGGTTGAACATTTTGGCTGGAAGATGGCGTGGTTTGTGGGATAGATAACTCCTCCTCAAAATCTAAAGAGATATCATCATCCTCCATACCCTCTGAAGTGTGATAGAAGACCGCCACATCTGGAACAGCAGGAACCGAGATTTCGACAAAATTTTTGCGGGAATCATTAAAACAATTTTTTCTTGGTTTAACTCACTCGCATCTTACACGCATCTCACTCGCATCTCACGCATTTCTCAATCGCCCGAAAAACAAGCAAAGCGACCACAACAGAGCAGCCATTAGCAAGCGACCAATAGCAGCAGCAGCAGCAGCGTAGCCAGGACCAAGGGCAGCAGCAGCAGGCAGCCATCCAGAGCAGGGACATTAGCGCAGCGACCTCTGATGCTGATGCTGTTGTTGCTGCGCTGCTGGTGGTGTTGTGCTGCTGGTTGCTCCGCTGCTGGTGGTGTTGTGCTGTTGATTCTGCTTGCTGTCGGTTCCTATAAATAAAGCTTGATGAATGATGGTTGTTGGCGATGCTCGCAACTCACTCGCATCTCACGCGCATCTCATCACTCGTCTCTTTTGGCGCCAAAATATTTTTTAATAATTTCTGCAAAATTTTTGTTGAAATCTCGGTTCCTGCAGTATTCGAAACAGATGCTGATACACTTTTGTCCACCGCTACCGATGAAATGCAAGTTTAATATAGCCCATGTTGAGTAATAACGAAATAACCTCTGTGCCTGAGTCACTGTAGAAAGAAACTCAACCATTTGGTTCATCTGAAGAGCCAGACTGTGACCATTTCGTGAGCAAGCCGCAAGCCTCCACTGGCATAACAAATAGCCTCAGGTGATAAAATCAAATCAGAAGCATGTTCATTGTAGTATACTGGTGTGTAGAAAATTGATTCATCCAGCATCGGTATTGGGAAGTTGCCACAATGTGTGCAAACTGAGGTAGATTTATCTTCTTTTGCAGCCATACCAATTGTAAAGGGCTTGATTCTGATGACATTTACCAAAATATCCAATCGATTAGTCATATTGAAGTTGCCACCGGTGTCAATCAGTTCACCCTCTGAATGCGAAGAAATTGGGATGACAGGATGTGCATCGGAAGAATCCATTGTAACGCCCAGTGCGACGAGCTCCAAAAAAGCGCAACTGCCACTTTCTTGATTGCCGTTGCCAAAGTTGGACAAATTCTCGTTAAGAGAGTAAGAGATTCATGTATCCACAAGTCTATGTAAACATGATCAAGTGAAAGTACTTTATATTGAAAAGATCAAAATATCTTCTTTTCCCTCGTGAAAAACAGAGCAGCTGCCACGGAACAAATAGATAAAGTAATGATTCCTCTTTTGAGAGAAAGATTGTCTCTCACGCATTTGGCTTCAACTTGCCAAGTAAGATTGATTTATCATGGCAATAGTTAGCAAAATTATTGTAAATGGTGTTGTTCAACAAAGGCACAGTCCATAAGAGAGCCACTACTACAAACACATCAACACCACAAGCAGATTGTTGCTTTTGCAGGGCCGGCTTCATCAAAAGCATAGCTGCTACCGCTGTACTACCTTTTACCACCACTGCATTCCTTAAACGATGACTTCCCATCTACATTCCCTCAGCTTGTTTGTCACTCTGCCATCTGCCACCAGAACAATCAAAGTACTGATTCCTACGTAGAAAGATCGAGATGTCAGCCTTCCTGCCATCACGCATTACCTTCGTCCGCCTCCCCCTCTCTTTCACCTCTTGCGCTCTCATCTCTTCATCTCAATCCATCCATCACAAAGTAATCCGGTTTGATCGACACTGCAACCTTACTCAACCGTATCTCCTTCGTTACTCCAGCAATCGAACTTGTTCCTTCCGTGCCCTTCCTTACTTACACCGCCGCATCCAACAGCGTCAATTTGAACCGCCGCGCATCGCTACCAGAGGCTGCTGACTTCCATTTCAATCATCAACCATGCGTCGATGCAAGTTACTTTCTTCGAACGCCATCCACACCCCCTACATAATCGTCCACCCCTTCGCCATTGAATAACCGACAATCAGAGAGTTTCTGCACCATCCTACCGTCTTCTGCCTGCCACTGCTGCTATCTTTGTTAGCAACACTGCCCACGAGACGAGGGGCAGCCAACAATAACCAACCACTTCAACATCATTGAGAACAGCAAATGTAGTCGGCAAGCAGGGACTAGGAAAGCTAGGCAACCGCAGAAGAAGAAGAAACAACTCACCCAGAGAACCTTAGACAACACCATTGCAGTTACAAAACGGAAACGTTGGAACAGTAAGAGATCGGAGAATGTAGATCAAGTTGTATCAAGGAGTAAAGGGGGGTTCAAACCGGACTACAATTCACAGCCGGAATGGCCCAACCCCAATGGAAGGATAGACCAAGACCGCCTGAAGGCGTAGAACCAGACTGACATGCGCCCTAGGGCGCTCCCAGCCATACTATAATAACTTAAAATCCTTGCGGGCAAAACCCGCGTGGGCTGCAATCTGGGTTGAGGCGCTAACGCGCCTCTTATTCTGTTAAGAACCACTGCGATGTAGTAAGATTGGTCGGCCGCCTAAATAGCGTAACCTCTCTTAATTATCTGTTTACCCGCTGCTATCTTTGTTGTTCCACTCTGCGAATTTCTCTACCGTCGACCGCACTTGCTGCTGACATCGCCAAAGAACATTGAACACGGTAAGAAGATAAATACTTATTTTACGTTTGTTTGTGCTTCGTTTGTGCTGGTTTGCAAATGCTTTTGTCATTCGTTGTTCAATCTTGTTGATTTGATCGAACGAACGAACTTGGAATCAATTGAAGACATCGTGCTTGTGTTCTTGTGTTTTGCAATGATGTATTCAATCTCCAAACTGAAGATTCGGGTTGGTTTGATGCATACATTACAGACACTTGTGTATTTGTTGGTTTGATGTCGTGTTACTTTTGAATATTTGAGCGTGAAGCTGCCTGTTGCCTAGAGTATTTTTCCAAGCCATTCGGAAAATATACCACCTTGATTGGCTTCATATTGCATTACGATCCTGCTGTATTAATGCCATGAGTGTTTTTTCCAAGCCATATGTAAAAAATACTTCGATCAACTTCATATTGCATGATATTTGAGTGCAAAGCTTATGTCATGAGTATTTTTCCAAGCCATCCATAAAATATACCCCAATTGACTTCATATTGCATACCATTGATTAGATTAGGGTTTTGTTTTGATTGTGTATTTTATTTACATTGTTGTCGGGCTTTGCTTTGCTTGCAATCGATGTGCAGTGCTCATTTGTGATGTGTGATTGTAATGGTCCTACATGTTGTCATGTTAGAATTAGGTTTAGGGTTAGTGTAGGGGTTAGGGCCTAATTGTGTCTTGTGTTTGCTTTGTATGATGTCTGATTATCGCAGCCAGTATCGGCCAGAAAAGTGGTAGTATTTTTTCCAAGGAGGTTGAAAAATATACTCCCGTCTCTCCTCTTGTTTATGTAGTTGATCACTCCATGTTTTGCGCCAAAGACCGTTCAAAATTACACACCTGTTGATTTCATTTGTTGTTGTATGATTGAACCTAAGCGCAGTGTGTCGGTGTTCATTCTGTTGTGTATTGGTATTATACTATCATTGTGTGGATGTTGATTGATATTGATATGACATGTTGTGTGCAGTGTTCAGATGTTTGAGAAGTTGACTGAACTGTTTATTCCTTTGCACTTGTTAATCGCCAATGACCAGCCCAATAGTCTCACCTACCAACTTCCAGACAACTAGCCTAACTGCTTCGAAGTGTTGCCGTGACTACAGCAACTGCTCTACCAATGGCCTCCTTGACAACTAGCTCATCACGTTGCCCTTTCCTGCAACGAGTTTGAGTGTGTCTCCTACCAAGATCAGGACAGTNATTGCAAAGAAAGTGACCAATCTACATCGGGACTTGGATTCCTCGGAGTGATGATTTCACCACGGAGTGCGAGTGCGAGCCATCAGATTGCAAAGAAAGTGACCAATCTACATCGGGACTTGGATTCCTCGGAGTGATGATTTCACCTCGGAGTCTATGGAAGCATTGACACAGATGTCACATCGTGCGTGGCATATCTCAATGATTGCCAGCATTTACTAGAGAGATTGATATGCATCTGTGATGATCCAGGAGCTCATTATTTTGACAAATGAAAATGAAAACAACGTTACTAGCCGTCGCCTTTGTTTGTTCGTTGAATGTGGGAGGAAAGGGATGGAAGGTAGGAGGGTTGGGCTTTGCCGAAGCAGTTGGAGTTGTGGTAAGTGCATATCATCTTCATTGCAAACATATGCACAATCGAAATCTCATTCTTTTGTTTTTTGGCAATTTCATTCAGGATGTAGTCAACCCTGAAGTAAGGTTGCATCAGGATGAGGCCCCCGAGATCCCAGGAGCGAATCAGGATGAGGCCGCCGAAACCCCAGGAGCGAATCAGGATGAGGCCGCCGAAACCCCCGAGACCCCAGGAGCGAATCAGGATGAGACGCCTGAAATCCCCGAGTCAAAATATTTGGAGCCAGTAACATTCAATTGCTCCATGATTGAAGAAATGTGGGAAAAGGATCCCGATGTCCTTCTTGGTACCAAGTTTGTCGAAATACAGGAAGGTTGTGCCAAGGGTGTGATTACAACTGACGAGCAGGTAAATGCTATAATTCAGTCAGTCGACGCGCCTAATCCAAGCCCCGATGACCAGATCACAGGCATCGCTGATCGCATTTGCGAGCTCGTTACAAAAGGAACGATCCACAAGGACGCTGATGTCACTGAGATTGAAGCAGCATGCTCTGCCGAGCCTCGCGACAACGATGATGTTATTAACGCTGCTAGTAAAGTCCAAGCCCAGGACCCAAACGCAGTTAAGGATGAAGAGGCCGAAGCATTGTTGGAAGAAACCTGCGTTAGCATTGCTGCAAATCGTGACAAGATTGATGCGGCCCTCTTGGTATTGGCCGAGCGTTCTGCTGCACGGAGACTCCAAGATGATTCAGGCAACGAGACTGCCCCAGTCACTAGCTTTGAGGTGGCTACCGAGATGCTTTCCATGTTTGACTGTGTTTGCGACAAGTCAAACCCTGATAACCTAGGCTGTATGACTAAGGCCCTCAAGTTTAGTGAAGTTGTCGCTACAGCTCTTGATGAGCAAGCTGCCACCGACCTTAACCCGGACAGCATCTTAGATGATATTCAAGAGACTGTGGAGCTTGTGAAGAAACACACTAGTCACTTGAGACACTCTGAACATGAGGAAGGTGACATGAAGACGAGTGTAGAAAGGGCATTGTCTGAAGCGGGTTTCCTCGGGTGCAGTCCTCCCGGAATTTCGCCGACATGGCAAAACCGTGGCTACAAAATGTGTCTATTGTGAGTTATGGTACACTATTGACTCTCCTTTATTACTCCATAACACATGTCTCATGCTCGATCAATGTTTGTGAACACTTGCAGTGTCGCTGGCGTCTTTGGTGTGTCGATCAATTTGATTTTAGGGTGTCTGATTGGATGCTTGATCTGTCTAACCTTACTTGGCTGTTCGTTTCTCAGAATGTGAAGTGAACTGGAATTCTTATGATTGGGGCTGTTTCAGTTCGGAATGCGGTGGTGGAAAAGTCGTCCAGGTCAGCTCTTTGTATGCTTCGTATCCCTGTCTCTGCATCTTGTCTTACTTAACATTGCATTGCCGCTCCGCAGATAAAAGGCAGTGTGCAGGTATGCTTTCCAGGACCCAAAATTACTATTGAGATCAAGCTCGTGAGTGCCTTCGTCTGTGCACATAACTGCGGCCTCTTCTCGTTTCTGCACTAACAAAGCGCGTGTCACACCAAAGTGCATTGAAGTAATAAGCGAAATCCTTGAAGCGATTGGACGTTGGATTCCTAGTATTGAATCATTCCTGAATGCTTTCAATATTTATAGTGGGTGAGTTGAATGTGATCTCGCTTTTTTGGCTCATCTTATGCTAATACATCTTTCATATGTCATCTATTGTTCAGATGCTACCGTTTAGCAGAGGCTGTGTATGAAGTACCTCAAAACCGTCTCTATGTGACTGTCGGGCCTCATAGGAAACCAATTATTTTCAATGTGATGGTCAAGGTTGGCGGAACGGCCGCCTTTCGATTCAAAGGTAAATACTTTCATGTGTACTTAGTTGCAATAACCTTTCAGAACTAACAAGATGATGTGATTCCGTCTATTCATATGAATATGTTCTAAGATGCTGGATGTCCCTACGTTGACGATAAGAAATGGCTTGGTCTTGAAAGGGCTGCCAGTTATAACTGGGTTGGCGAGGTGCCTAACCCGAGCAACATTGCATGGTGGACGGATTGGGAATATGACAACTATGCTGCCAACAATCCTAACTATTGCCCATACCAGTCTCGTCCTTGGGCTGTTTTCCAAATCTATGTTTCTGTTGAGCTTGAGTGGTGGTGGGCTTGGCTCAACACCCATGGTAGCTGGTGGGCAGGGCATTGGACTTGGGACTGGGCTTGCCACATCGACAGGGTGTGGAGTTACGATAAGTATTTTGTTGCTCATTAGGAAGTCCATCCTTGGTTTGTGATTTTCTTCGGAGTCCTTTCGTCCCTTTTATCGCGACCAAGTTAATCTAATAGTTGAGAGATAAATTAATACACGTGCCTTGGCAAAGCATGCGTTGGTTATGTAGCAGAAGATGGTAGTTGCACTACCCTTGGCTAGGTGAAAGTAAATTATTTGAAATTCAGTTGTAATACCACCACCAAAGGAATGTAGCTGCATCACACGTCTGTTGAAATCATATACCCTCACGAGTGCATTTGCCACGTCAAGATGAAAGTAAACAAGTTATACACCCATATCATCATTGTTTGTTCCTCCTCTCGTTTTTTGTGTAGAAGTTGAGTTCAGGTACATCGTCCATCGTCTCATTTTTACAGTGATGTTATTTTTGTCATATCATGTGTTGTATTCCACGGAGGTGGTATTTTAGCCACAAGGCACACGCCTAGGATTTAGAGTTCAAAGAGAATAGCATGGATCGTGTTCTCTCATCTTCTATCATTTGAAGTATAAGCTTTTACTCTGTCTTTTTGTTCTGGTTTTTGACGATCAGTCCTTGATTATCTCAAGGTGTGATAAAGAGAGGTGTTTGATTCGAGAGGACAGGGAGCGCGTGGTGGCGGCAACGGGATGCAGCGGCATAAAGGAGACGACATGGATCAGACAACTACAACAAATCTGAATTCAGAACAGTTATTGTTTCTAGAGCAGCATTCAATTGAAGATTGAAGTCAGAGCCAAGAAGTTCACCATGATGTTGTTCCCGGGGTTACAGTCAAATAATGACCAGACGACCCATGACCATGACCCTCCCTCTTCATGGGATAGAGAGCAAACAGCAAGAAGCTGCGCAAGAGATGGGTGTGTAGATGAAGCTGCAGTATCAGCAGTAAAGCAGTAAAGCAACATGACACCAGACGACAATTCAACAGTGCCAATAGCACCACCACGGCATCGCCTACGGACTCGGAAACAGCAGCATCCTTTGCCCACGTTTCACCGTAATGCCGCCCACACTGATTCGTCATCTGTTCACAATGGCAAATTGTCGCGTGTTGCGGCTGTCTGCTGTTTGGTGGTTGTCATAGCGTTGTCGTTGAATTCGTTTCGTTCGTTGGAGGGAGATTATTATGCGGGGGAACGTGCAGCAGATGGTGGTGGTGTTAGTGGGGGGAGGAGGGCTCTTCAGGTGGAATTGGTGCAGCCTGCTAATTCTTATATTACTCGGACGGAAGCGTTGGCTGGTGAGTTCTTCTCTTTTGTAAATAGTTTGTTGGCTGTTCATTTGTTGTTGAGAAATGTGCTGTCTGTCTGTGGGCTTTGTAAGCTGAGACAGGCAGGCAGGCAGGCAGGGGCTCTGGTGCTGCGCCTCTGAGCTGGGCTCGGGGAAACTCATGTCTTTTACTGGACGAGATTGTTTTTACTGCTATGTGGGCTGTCATGAGTTTGTGAATAGATCTTTTCAGACGTAAGCATGGTGCAGGCTTGTGCAAAGTCATGCTTGGCCAGAATTCGAAACAGTATATCTAACACACATCATATATATGTTATCATTTTCTGCAACAGCATCAATGATTCAAGCTGAAACAGAAGAAGATGAAGAGCCATCGTACAACGAAATTTCAGCCGCAGAAATTGAAGATAATCAAGCTTTCAATCGAATGCTCATTGAAGGACTTGGCAAAGAAGAAATTGAGGGCATCACCGCCGTTCCTGAATTTGATGCCCTTGCCGACTTTCATCAAGAATCACCGGCGGAACATTTCAACAGACCTCCACAAGATCAGCGCCTCCTTCAAGATCAATCCTCGCCACCGTCATCATCATTGAAATCGGCACTAATCCAATCTTCTCCACCATCACCACAGTCCGACTACGAAACTCTCATTGCCAACTCTATCCCATTACCCAAATACGACCTTCCCTCCCTCCTTCAACAAATACAACACTATTCCAACACCTTCACCATCTTAATATACGACCCACAAGACGACACCTTCTACGCTTTATACTCCAAAAAGCATCATTGGGCATCCGCCAACGAAAAGTTAATGAAGGCATTAAAATCCATCACGTACCTTATTCGCAAGCAATTCCCCGGAAAGCTGAAAGAAGAACTTGCATTGGGTATATCTAGTGGGGATTATCCCGCAGTCAAGATTACGGAGTGTGTGCGTTTGCATTCGGGTGTGGCTACGGGCCATGAGAGGCGTTTGGTTCAAGAAAAAGGAATGAAGAATTGTTCGGGGGATGATGCTGCGGCTGTGATGCATTTTGGGAGTACGTTTCGGCATACTGTTTTTCCGAATATGATTTCGTGAGTGTTTGTGGCAGTGCGGTTTCCATTCTGTTTCATTGTGTCTATCTATCTTACCATTTCTGCTGTACTATTGATCTTTACTCTTTTTGTAGAATGCCCATGCCCGAACCTCATCATCTGTGAGTTCTTAAAATACACCTTTAGTATCCTGGTTGTCCGTGTAACAACACACCAACTAAAAATCAACTCATTTTCTATTTCCTGGCAGCAAATGCTACGAACAATGGGCGACCAATGAATCAGTCTGCTCTCAACGCAAACGTCTATTGAGAATCGGTGATAACGGACTCTTTCAAGACCCCATCACTGGAGAAGATAAGCGATTTGATTGGAGTTCGTCCATGTGGGACACTCTCATCCCCCAAGTTGTGTGGAGAGGTACCGACTTTGTCTACCTCCAAACACTCTATCCAGAGCTGGGCAGGCCATCGCTTGATTCGCATATTGCCCCGCATCTTCCAAGAGAATCAACTATCGGCCTTAAGAAGCAAGCAATCCAGGCATTGGAATCGGCCAAGGCCGGTCTGGTACCACGATGGAAGGGAGTCCTCCATACTGCTGATGCTGAGTTGGCTGTATCAGAACTCATTGAACAACAAGGCCGAACCGAGGGTGAAAAACGTAGAATGAAAGATAGTATATTGCCGTGGTGCAATATCAAGTTTAGTCACTTTGTAAGTGCCAAGGGTATCAAAAGCGCCACGAAAGGGAGTCAGGAGTACAAAATGTGGGAGAGGATGGATTTCCCCGCTGCTGGTGAGAGTTTGGGGATAGATGAATTGGCCAAGTACAAATGTGAGTGATTTAGGTATTTATGGTCTATGAAGTTGCCTGCATAGCTGAACACGTCTAATCCGCGTGATATTCACCACCAAGACCACATCGATTTGGGAGGCGGAGGAGGCACAACTTGGTCTGGCACCATTCAAAAACTAGCCCTGCCTGGCCTACTATTTCACCATGTTACACCAACCCAAGATTACATTCATAAATACATGAAACCATGGAAGCATTATGTCCCAGTAGCGCCTGATCTACGTGATCTTAAGGAGAAATTCGATTGGGCCGAGAGTCATCCAAACCAAGCAAGTACAATTGCTCATGCCGGTTCAAGGCTAGCAAGGTTCTGGAGTAGCGATAAAGGAATGGCGCAAATGTTTGCAAAGGATATTGAAGAACCAATGCGTGCCGTGCTAGATTCTTATGTCCCAGTTAGTCAGACCGAACACAAGGGCAAGTCTTGGAGAAAGGTTATCATGGAAATTGAAGGTCAGGGCATGTTGCCTATACTGAAGTGCGCCGGAAAAACAGATCATTCTTGTGAAAGGATGGTTGGTAAGGGTGGGTTTTATGATCCTGCGCAAATACGTCGGTTAGAGAATGCTGCGGATAGTACTTAGTATTCAGCACGTGATTCATTATGTATGGATTGATAGTTAATTTAGTTGTCACCAGTTGAAATTGTGACTATGCTTGATTCTTCAGCACTTGGCAAGCGAAATGCACAGGTCTAATAGATATCTGTTTATCGTTTGCACCTATCTCTCTAGAGATACAGCAAAAAACTTAATGATTCCAAGGCTCGAAGTGGGAGCTGTCACTTAGAATAAAGCCCGGCTTATTCATCACCTTGGTTAGAGCCCAAACCCTCAGCTTTGAACACATTATCATCTGTTTCTCTGCTGTCCGTTTCAGAGTTCAAGCTCGAACTAACCACATTTGTGTTCTTAACCTCGGTTCGTTTCCTCCCTTTACTGGCAACCACTTGTTTCGCCGCTTCTATTAAGCGTTGGTCTATTGTAGGGAAATCGATATATTCTTCTAAGGAGGAAGCAGAACGGTAGAGTTGAAATTCCACTGCTTTTATGGAGGAAGTTGACAGCTTTACAGTTTTGTTGGGTCCAGGTTGGGCATTACTTCTTGTCTTCTTTAGACTAGAAAGCAAATGGAGACATTGACAATGTGAGACCTGATGTGATTTTCAATGAAAAACAAACAAAACAAAGAACTCACATGTATAATATTGTGCGCTTCCTAAATGCCTCGTGACGTTTGTCGTCTTGCCATACACGGCTAGAGGGCGGCTGTTTTTTGCTCTGCGATACAAAACACTAATATTGTTAGTTATGCATCTCTGCCTAAAACTCGACACAAGCTCTGCCATTACACCATGATTACACAGACATACCATAACTTCAAATTCCCTATCTCACCATGATTTTGCTCGATTAAAATGCATGATTAATGTGTATCAACTATCAACTTCTGTGTTGTGTTTGGTTGATGATAATATATTGCGATTGCAGCTGAGCATTTTTTGCTTGTGGGGGTAGGTGGTGCGCAATGATGAGGCCCAATGTCTCTGCATCTTACGACTACATCAGGAATAACTCTCCCTCTCCGTCCATTTTTGTTTTTGGTGCTTCGTAGGACTTAGTTCTGATGTGAGAGAGGCGGGGGAACTAATGAGCAGTAATAGCCTTATTATTCCGTCGGGGGAATTGAGAAAAGCCTATTTTGAGTAGACGTGGGGGACCTTTACGTGGCTGGGCGGGCCGGGCCACAACAAAACATCTCCCCTCAATGACGTGTTGTGAAATTGTGAAGGGGGTCCTGATGACTGATGACAGCCTTGAGATTCAAACTCTCCCAAGAGCATTCACTATGCATCCACCCCTAAAAGTAGACATAAGAAGTAGATACTGTTGCTTCACCCACACTGATGACACCAGATATTTAGGCTGCAATTTTAGCCTGATAACAATAATTGTGTTACTACATATTTCCAATTGCACGTTTTTTTTGACTGGACACCCTCAACTGTCACAGTGGGGACTGTGAAATCTTTGTGTGCCCAGTGGATCATTTGAGTGTCGGAGCAGAAATGATTACCACATAGTAAATCGTACTTTGTTACCTATCTTTTTCTTGTGTATTCAGCCCAAATCCTCTCTCTCTCTTGCACGTGACAATGATGGCCGCTGCCTCCACCCTCGCTAGAGCATTTGAGCTGCCCCAAGAGGCTAATATCGACATTTTTCCTCTCAAGCCTATCTCGCCCCCATGTCCATTCATCTGCGGCACCAACAGCAGCCCATTTGGGGATAGTATGAACCCTTCCGATCAATGACCGGCCCTTCGGACAAGAGTAGATGCACTGCCCCATCCTTCAGGGGGTAAAGGCTTTGCATATTCCCAAGATATGCAGGAGTTCTCCATGTATCTCTACTACCTACCACAACAATCTTCTCAACCAATTCTACCTTTTCCCATCCATGCAGACAATCAGAAGATATGTTGCTTTGGAGAATAGGCTTGGGCACTTCCGTCCTTGTAGATGAACTGGCAACAAGCAAGCAACTGTCCTACGTGATCAGAACATTGTCTTCCTTATTCTATACTGTATTGCCTATCCAAAATGCTCTGCTGCACAAATAAATGTATACCTGCACAATGTGAACTACAGAGATGTTTTGATCAAAATCCCAAAAGCTGAAAGACATATAAAGTTAACAAGAAAATGCAGTAGCAGCACTGGATACCAAGCCTTTCTACCAAAATCAACCTAAGAGGTGGATTTATTGGAATATGCCATACCCATGGGGAATTGGCGATATTCGAGTAGAGGACCTCATTGATTTAGACAAATGAGCATTTGTTGGCAATTGGGTACGACAAGAACAAAATTATTCCAAATCAGAGAAATGGACTCTTCTTCTTGCAGTAGCAGGATCAAGTGCAGCAGAGAGATGACAGTCAATGTGGCTGGAAGGAGGTTATAGAATACCACTAATGGTGGGATTCGATCCTGATGTCTGTCATGGACTAAGCCAAACTGCAGATCAAGAATATGTCTAGAGTAACTATTATAATGCTATCTACTAGACATAGAGTGACTCAAGTAAGTGCGGTAAACGTATGTGAGTCGTATGAATCTGGAACCCCCCACGTTCCAACGAGTTTACAGAGGGGAGTAGGAACGGAATGAAGCCAAAGGCATCAGATGAATACAATGCAGTATCTGTTCCCAAGGACCATGGGTATTTGCTGCTTGAGCAGCAAGCAGGTTTGGTGTTGGCATAGAGTCAGATGGTACCAACAAATACTTACGTGCAACCTCTGCATACTTTGGAGAGTAAACGGGAGGAATAAAACCCATGTAGTAGTCCATGTGACTGTAGAACAGGATTCGGCCAAGAGGTTTAGTCAAGCTATCGGCCATGTTCAGCGAAGTGTCAATGCGCTGTAAAATAACAAGACCCCGTTCAACCCATTCCTGCAATGCGTAGAACTTGATGTCGATGTGGCGTGACCTCGGTGGAGGTTTGTCCGCATTGGCCATTGCAGTTGCCCAGTCATTGTCTTCGTACAGAATGGTCACTGCATCCTGTGGAATGTTCAAATCGTACAAGATGCTGCGCAAGTATAGACTCATCCTGCCTCCGTCATAAGAACGAGTGTACTCAGCTTCCGTCAAAGAGCCACAGACTGTAGGCCACAAAGAACATTTGTATGCTGCCGGTCCACCTGCAAAACACATCATAATTCCGCCAAACGAGCGGCGAGTTTGGAGGCAGTCACCCCAAGCTGAGTCCATATAGCCCCCAAGTGTTGTAGGAGACTGGTTGGGTCGATCAGCCATCAGTAGATCGTGAGGTGTGCTCATGATGCGTGGCATCTCATCCTTGGGTAGTGATATAACTGCCTGAGGTCGCCAAAAATAAATACCCTCATCAAGAGTAGCACCCAGGTACCTGAAGATGGACTTGACTCCAAGATAGTGAGCTTCGGCCGGGCATGCACTGCCTTGGGCAACTTTGACCACTGAATGTCACAGGTCTGGTCAACAGGTCGTCATTGGCCAAATCAACTGTCCAATCACTCGTCAGAACTTGAAACCCATCGCTTTTCCAGAGCTGCTTGTGCAGCAGGGCTTGGATCACCCTGGGCAGCATAAAGTCGATTGTGGAATGATTCGTCGGTGCCGAGTGGAACGGGGTACTTTGTATCCGGGATATCAAGCCAAGTTTTGAAGTATGGCTGCAGCATCTCCAAAAGCCACGTTTTGATCGGGTGATATCATAAGACCATTGTAGATGGCAATATATCCCATTCGACGCATGGGAATTCAAAGACTCTGGTCGATCTTGTTGAACAGACAGTTTGCAATTTCAAGAGATGTAGTGGCCAAGGGGAAGTCATCAACGTGGCGTTTAAAGAGTACTTGTTGTTCATCCAACTCTCCTCTATAAAGACACGGCTCATGCACTGTAGGAGTGAAGTTGAGCAGACGGCAGAGGATGCGGTCAATGTGCTTTTCCCATCGTCGCGGTGACTCAGGATGCCCTTGCATCGCTGCCAAAACAGGAATCACCCATCCATCTGGAATTGGCTCCCTGCCTTTGGAGATCCACCACTCACAAAAAGCTGCATCAGGTCTGATGAAGAAGCCCTGTTTGGGAGGTGGAGCCTCACCAAATGCGTTTGACATGCAGGAGCCAAAAATGAGAAGACATTCTGCTGCAAAGACGCCATAGAAGATTCTGGAGCCTGTTTGATCAAGGCTATTGGCATGAACATGATCCAATACACGGACTTGACCTCCTCGCGTAGAGTCGTCACAAGTGCATCGAGCCTTTTTGCGGCCATCTTCCATTTTGATGGAATATGTCCAAATAAGGTTGAACACTGCAGATTTCTTTGTGAGAGGACAAGGCTTTCCAAACATGAATTGTTTTTCGTAGTGGCCCAATTGAGTGTGTTCGGACTTCTGCCAATCAATCCAATCCTCCTGCATGAGTAGGATACGACGGGTTATCTTGTGGCATTCCGCCGTGAAATTTAGAACACCTCCTTCATCAACCAACTCGTAGAAACAGCGTGGTAGAGATTCAAACCATCTATCATACTGCTCCTGGGTCATTACATCCACTTCAGCCATGGTGTATTGACTATTAAGCATGTCCACATTGACTTGTGGTATGCCTGTTTCGACCAAGCCATCTCGGATGGTGCTGTGAGCCATGAGAATAGTGCATGAAGCTAGACCCTGAGACTTTAGTTGCAGAAGTGCCTTTTCCACATCCAGAATGGAAGAGATAGGATGACCTCCTACTTGAATAATCCATGCCCCACAGAGACAAGAACCCCATGCTTGAATCTTTGCTGCCGGAGTACTGGGAGTCATAGCCTGCAGAAACACCTTCGAATGTTTCTCGTGGCATTCCAAACCACTCGTGGTAGAAACTGTGGGGTCAAAACGGCGCAAATCTAGAACCTCCTTGAACGAGTTATTGTAAGAGGAGTGAGATAAATACACCATCTCCATGTCCTTTGTCGAGATGTCATGGGCCATGATCATGTCATGCTCCAAAGATTTCTTGGAGGATTTGCCATCCAAGATCATCTCATCATCGAGAGTAGACTTTGTGCGAGAAGCTGTAGGAGAGTATGTGCCAGGTGGGGACGAGATGCGGAGTGTTAGGGGCAGTACAGTAGCGCGTCATGGTAACTCAGGAACCACATTTGTGTGTGATGGTGGGAAAGGAGGGTCTGGGCGGTACTTGAAAGATGGTGTAATTGGTTGGTGGTTGACTTCCAATCCTACATTGTACAGCATTTGAGCGAAAGGAGGGTGCTTTGGTTGGAGGTACCAGGCTTCATCGAAGAGTGTGTGGTGAGTTTCTTTGACCTGATGAGTTTTAACATCAATATGTACCGTATGTTTTCATCCGTAGCCGTATAACCAGTGAGGATTCCAGTGAAGTTGAGACAGTCGAGCTTGGAGTGGCGCTTGCCTGTTTGTTTGGTACAAAAGCTGGAGCCGAAGACTCAAAGAAAGCGTAAATCAGGTTTGAATGTACGATCCTGCTGTATTAATGCCATGAGTATTTTTTCCGAGCCATTTGTAAAAAATTCTTCGATTGACTTCATATTGCATGATATTTGAGTGCAAAGCTTATGTCATGAGTATTTTTTCCAAGCTTCATATTGCATACCATTGATTAGATTGTTTGCTTTGCATTGTTGTCAGGCTTTGCTTTGCTTGCAATCAATTTGCAGTGCTCATTTGTGACGTGTGATTGTAGCGGTCCTACATGTTGTCACGTTAGAATTGATTTTTTATTTCTATGTTCATGCAGTATGTCACACTAACAAACACCGATTGGT
>JALLPI010000625.1:0-17668 GCA_036939935.1 Cyclotella atomus | reverse complement strand
TCGCCCCATAAATCATTAATCTAAATGTACATTCTCGCAACTACCATTCTTTCACCGTAACTTCTCCTACTGCCAAGATCTTTCAGGTTCCCGCGAAATACCGAATAAGTACGGACCCATGTACGGAATATCAAAGAATTCGGAGGAACCCAAAAGACGGGACTCCAACTTCGAGTCTCCAGCTCCAACATAACACGGAAGTTAATGAGTAGCAAGTCACAGGTAAAAAATGTCAACTATCTATTTTGATGGTGAAATCAGAGACACTGGGATCAGCTGGCGTATAAATGCATCACAGAGGTAGGCCTGTGGATAGTGTGGGAAAAAACAGTGAATAGTGTGCTTCGCACACGTGCGCCGCACTAAAGGGTGCACACCACACTATTCCAGCTAATTTATAACTAATTCACGGGAATATAGGTGCAAAAGGGGCTATTTCTGGTTTCTGGCTGATTTCCTGTGAAAATGGTTGGAGTGGTGCGCTCCAAAGGCCTCTGAATGGTGCGGGCTGCGCACCCCGTACTATCCACAGGCCTACACAGAGGGGAGGTGACATCACACGTTGTTGACGAACCCTGGTGATAGGAAGGATCAATTGAGAAAGGCTGATTAATAGGGAGATCAAGACAGGAGCCATATAGAAGCTAGTAGCATGTCACATGACCTAGGCATCAGAGTTGCTGACATGACAAGTGCCCATCTCAGAATAGTTAGCATATAGGAAGTGTCCATGCTATGGTCCGCCTTTACCTTGATCTCAACGTAGTGGTCTACTTCAGCAGGATGAGGGCATCCACCCAGAGACTGACGTATTAACAATTCAAAAGAGATAATTGAAGGAGGCAAAACCAGCATTAAAGAGCAATCACAGCCTGTTGCTGTAGAGGAAATACGACATTTAGTTTTGCAGTGCTTTTGCTTGTTTTGTTGAGCGCTCAGGCATTCGATGTACTTGTAATAAACAATTTCTAAGAGCAGAAGCTTTTCTCCAAAGATAGTTGATTCTCCATCTCGAGTATCTATTCTTAGGCCATATATAAATCTGTACGCTATCTTTGTATCAGAATACTACTCTTGCAAGTGCCTGTACATTGACTTTGCCACACAACCCAAAAACCGTCAATGTGAAAATTAAGTACCACCATTGCTGATCTTAGTGAGCTTTACTTCATCTAGAGAGGATATCAATAGTCCCAAAAAACAGGTTATTCACTTTCCAATGAGTCCTACGCCATACTGAATCCATTCACAACCAAACTCATAGATTGATCAATTTTCTACAAAAATCATCAGCAGATAGTTCAAAAACAGTAGCTAGTGTATACAGTTCAAGATAGAAAAGAAGATTGAGTGAACAGATTGACATACAATAATACAATATTAAAAAAGTGCGACCTCACCAGAAAGCTGAATGTCTTGTGTACACTAGTATAACATTTTCGCACAGCACAAGCTATGAGATGCAATTGTATACGAGAATAATATTCATATTCTAAAGTCTCACCGTTCGAAACACTGGCAGTTTACTGAATTGGGTTGGCATTATCATCGCAAGGTTAGATTAATTTCATGATAGACTGTAGCAATATTCATATTGTATTTTGTCACCTTTGATCAATCGATATGCTTAACTCAACACTTGTCAAGAATGGTTGAGTGCCTGGTATAACATAAGGTAGGCAGTGAGAGCCAGTGCAGCATTGCACAAACCTCGAGAGAAATTCGTTGTCGCCGGTGGCTTTATTTTTGAGGTATGGCAGAAACGTTGTATGATAGAACTCAATTTGTTTCTTTTTCACTCCTTCAACTCTTCATCAGTACCATTCCAGATGCCATATTCATCATAGACTACTCTTAGAAACAAGCACACGATTTTCTGTGTATGAAAAATGCAATAAGGATTGAGATAGAGGATTGAGATAGTATACTTGATCTTACCTGGAGAGAGGACTTTCTTTACATCTTCAAACACAAGCTGGGGTCTGGCGAAGAGAATCTTGGAAATTGCTTCAAGAGGCACACGGCAAAGAATGCGGCTTAGACTACTACCTTCTTCGAAACAATCTGATGCATTGCCTTTACCACGAACTGATAATCCATCTATAAGACCTCCTAAGACTGCCCGACGAGTCTTAATGTAGTTCTCCGGGATATATTTGCTGAATATGGTGTCTGTTGCCCATGGGTTGCCATTCTCATCCACTGCAGTAAAATAAAGTTGAGCATGGTTGAGCAAACATTATTATAAAAGAGCACAAGGTAGAGAAAATATACTACACTCACAGTTCTTAAAGAATGGCGTCATGATTGCAAATCCATGAAGCTGAACACGGGTGTTGTTAGTTGTTAGATCATGTAGAGGGTTGAAAAACATGAACAAGACCAATGACGGCCAATGGTATACCAACATACGACCCATTGCACGTGAGTATAACATGACACGGTCTAACGTTTTCTGCTTGACACACAAACCATTTACTATGTACTTTATGTACTCGTCAGTCTGTGGAATCAACTCAACCACATTTCCTCGATCATCTCCTGCAGTCTCTTGAACAAATATTTCAACCCTGCCTTTATCTCCTACTGGAACAGACAATTTTTGCATTTGTAGGAAGGCATCACTCAAGAATTGTCTTGATGGACCTCCTTGATCTATTGCTGTATCTTCACCTAATTTTGAAGGTGATGCGGTAAATTAGAGACAAATCAGTTGGTGGCCAGATCAGTAGGCATANATCTTCACCTAATTTTGAAGGTGATGCGGTAAATTAGAGACAAATCAGTTGGTGGCCAGATCAGTAGGCATAACTTACTTTTCATGTTTCTTGAGTTGCCGTAGCACTCTTCTTTTATGTAGACAAGATTCCACCCTGAAATAATATCTGCCGGAATTTGGCTAGTTGTCCTCTGGCCTGCTGATATCTCCAAAAAAAGCATCCCTACATCGATCAAAGTATTTCTTGTTGAACACTTTCGTATTTCGTTTGTTGTCATAGAGATTGTCAAGAAACGGTTCGAGCAAGAAACTGTGATTGCCTTCGGGATCGGGCTCGACACATACTTTCATCGCTACATTCGTCATAGCATCTAGGTCTCGAAAATGATCTCGAATGATTGCATTGTACTTGAACATATCCTCGTCAGTCAGCTGTATTCGCTCCTTCTTTTCAATGCCCAGCTTCTCTCGCTCTGTTCTAAGTCGCTCATCGCGTTCAAAACCGCACCTGTCAACCTCTTCACGTAGACTCTTGTTTTCTTCAACAAGCACTTCATTCTTCTTTTGGAGATCTTGCATTGCTCTCTTTTCTTTGTTCTCGATCTTTTTCTTAGCGTCGTCATACTTATTGCCGCGCTCGCCAAAATGGATAGAAGGATGGACTGTTAAAGTTGAATAGGCTTGGAGAAAGCAGCTGGCGTGTTTTCACTTACCGCCGTCATAATAATCTTTGAACAACTTGTCAGGTACACGCGGGTTGCGTAATGCATGTAGCATTTAACTGGTGTCTTAGCCTTCCCCTCGTTCTTTGGTTGGATGCCACCTCCCATACTCTTTAAGTGAGACAATAGACTATTCGGCGGGAAGGCACTTGTGGCGCAAGCATCGCCATTGCTTAAACTTAGGTTACAATATGTTCGGATCTCCATTTTACATTCTGGCTTGAACATGGGCAAAGGCACGTGCCTACTGTGCCTAGAGACGATGACAGACAAGTGTTTCAGATGATAATCATTAATGGACAAAACAATAGCACAAATAGAACTAACCACTTGGATCACAATGAAATCCTAAATCCAACAAAAGGCATCCACTAAGTGCATCGACGAAAATAGACAGATTCTTGAGCTCGGTCTCCTTATCTATCTTTGAATAACCTCCAATTGCTTCATCATCATAAGCATCGGGACTTTGATCGGGATCAGATACTTCACTAGCTTCACTTTTGATCTTCTCATCTAGGTCGGCTTCAAGCATTTTTATAACCTCTCCTTTTGTTTGTTTAGCCTTCCTCCTTCCTACTTTCCCAATCAAGCGGTTGGTCAAAAGCTTTCAACGAAATATTGCCAACGTTGTCAAACTCTATTAGCTCCGACACCATTTGCTTCAACTGCATTTGCTCGGGAGTCATTTATCTGGCATCAACGTTTGTGTTTTGCCTTTTATGAGCATATACTTGCTCCAAGTGTACGGCAGCTGGCCGCTTTCATTGGAAATCATCATGGTCTCCACCTCTTTCGGGAGCCGACATAGAGCCGCTCTGACCTTGGTTGTCGACCACTCGCTCCGAATGTACGACATTCGATCTACTACGATATTCGCCGCGCCCACCGTGGTAGTAATCCGAGTTTCTACCGCGGTAATCACGGTCCCCACCGTCGTGATAGCATTGGTTCCTACCGTAATGACTATCGTCAATGACGTTTTCTCGATGGCCTCCATATTGTCTGTTGCTATCTTGATGTCTACTGCTGCTCAAGTTGTTGTTAGGTCTTCCCGGAGAGCGGCCCCATTTCTTGAAGTGAGGTTTTTGTTTGCTGATAGGGATAGGTCATGTTAGCAGCGTTAAAACACTAGAGAGGGAGAGTACCCTGATAAGAACGAGCGGTCTTGCACGAAGAACAATAGTACCGACACAATACTCTTGGCATAGGATTTACTTCACTCTGGATGTGACGAGTTAACAGCATTGATAGAAAGTAACTGTTAGAAATGACGTGATGGGTGATGCATGGGTTGAAACGATAACTGCAGCCAGATCAAAATGCCACATATAAGTAGCTCAAACAAACACTATTTCAAACCCAGCTACTGATGAGAACCAGACTCAGAATAGCTCATTTATGTCAAGGTCAAAGGAACGATTGCCTAGAAAGACAAAAGGAATACTCAAATACATCTACTTCACTGGATTTACATCTATTGTCGAACATGTCTTTGCACTATGCTTTTTGATGATGCATCACCGTGACAGTTACATCGAAAGATACACGAGGCTGATCTCATCAGAAGATCAGGACACGGGAACATATGATGGCCAGATCAAGAGCAGAGCCATATCAATATTGATGGCAGCACAAAGGAAAAGAACTCGTGCAAAAATCAATAACAAAATGGCAACATCACGCGTGAAGTGCATCGAAAGATACACCCATCATTTCAAAGAAGTCGCTGCTGCTGTTCCTGTACTCACCTGAACTAGATAATAAGCAATCTTAGGTTAACGGCTGATTTTTGGAGATACGTTCAACTTGAAAGAGGCCTCGTTGCTGGAGGAACTAGCTTTCGTCTCATGCTCTTCGATCTCCATCATCATGATGGCTTTGTTATATACGGCTCTCACAAAGAGGGGAAAGGGAAATGGGCCCGAGGAAAGTTCAAGTTGCACGGGAGCATTACGTGAGCAATTGCAATTTATAGAGTAAGCCTTACAATCGATATCTCATCAAGATAAGTATTTTTGTACTTTATTAGTGATACTACAGAATGAGGACCAGCCTTTACAATTTTACCAAGTCCCAGAAACGATAATCTCTCCTCCGCAACAAACAAGAAACACAACACCAAGAGCGAAAAGCGGCAGCATCACACCATGGCCACCACGCTCCCCTCCTCAGAAGACTGCACCAATGCTCTAGCTCCTCTACCATCTGCCGATCCAGCCGCCTTGACAGACTGGCGAAACATTTGCCATCGCTGTCTGAAATTCGCATGCGAGCGAGGTGATGGCGGGGACGACAGTCATGAGCGTGCAGATGCCGCGGTTGAATTGTTGTCTCAGGCTCTGCAGTCTTATTTTGGTAACGTAGAGAAGTCTGACGGTGAGCTCTTATTGGTTCTTGTATATTGCAGCTGACGTGCATTGTTTGCAATGAATGTGTGTGTTATGTAGCCTCGATATCTTCTGTTCTGTATTCAGAAGATATACATCCACACGCAGTTTGCCCAAACATCATATTCATGTTCACATACATGATGGGATTTCTGTTGCAAATCTGGATTATTTGTTTATACCAACTTGATGTTCACTCATCTGCTCATTCATTTATCAAATAACCTATCACTAACAGCAGCAGAGAATGATGCAGTAACCTGCACACTAGTTGAATCAATCTGGCTCATGGATTGTTTGTTGGCTGATGACAACAAGACCAATTTAGTGCATTTTGTCAAGTGTTTAGCTGCCAAGACTATTCAGCAAACTGCAGAGGAACAGGCTCAAGACGCAGCAGCAGCTGACGAAATGGAAACGGATGATAAAGCAAGCGACAAGACCACCAAGCCATTGATTCCACCACCCCTCTTTCAAACCTCTTTAGAATTCCCCCTTCTCAAACAATGCAACCTCCTACCACATGCTACTGCCGCCATACAAAAGTCGGCACAAGCCCAATCTGTTAAGACGAAAACGAAAGTTGATGCAGAACTACTTGGAGCCAAACAAAAGTTTATGAAAGTCAATGCCAATTTATATTACCGGCAGAATAAGTTTAACTTGTGCGTGGAGGAGAGTGAGGGGTTTGCCAAGCTCATTTCTTATTTGGTTGGCAGTACTTCTGGTGCTGCGGGTAGTAATTCACAAAATGGCGACAATGCCGAGAATAATGGGGGCAACAGTCCAAAAGATGTGAGAGCTCTCATTGGAGCATTTGATTTAGACCCTAATCGTGTATTGGATTTGACATTGGATGCCTTGGAATGGGAACTGAAGTCGATTGTTGACAAGTACAGCAAATCGGAGTGGAGAGTAGAATCAATCCAGGGTGCAATTCAGAACTGCAAGGCGACAAAGATAGATGCATTACTGCCCATCATTCGTGAGTTGGACGGATCCAGCCCTCGTGCCGTGGCTCACTTGTTGGGTTTCAAGTATAGATATTATGCTAGGGGAAAGGACAAGAAATCTGCTGCTGATTCGGCTTCAAACACTTATGCTGCTGCTTCGAGTGGACAGTATCCAAACTCGTTATACCTATCTACTGCCTTCCTATCAGCCAAAAATATATTGGATGCCCATGATCTACTGCCACACTTGTTGGATAAGAATCAGCACAATCTAATGGAGCTCTATCAGGCTTACACCACCGAGACAGTATCAAGACTGAAGGTAAGAGCTGCAATGTAATGAATGGGAAGTTTTATTGCTCTGCCTTCCTAACTTATTTGTATCTCAAGAAAATGGGGGTAATATCACTCAACTCCAAGAATTCCAAAGAGGAGACGAAGGCTGAGGAACGAGTGGATCCATTTTTGAATGATCCAACGATTGGTATCTTCCGATATATGCTGGCTGTGGGAAAATGGGACGATGCCGTGGCTTTCTTGGCAAATGCTTCAGTGGAGGAGTTTAAGGATGCTGTCTGCAATGAAGATGTTGAAAAGTTGGAAAAGACTATGAAGACTGCAGTGTTAGCAGCTAGTAGTCTTTCGGATAGCGTGGCTGAAGCTGTTTGTGGGTGGGTTGCTGGTGTTATCGAGGACGTCTACAAGGAGGCACGAAACGGGGCTTTGGTTAGCAAGGATACCAGCGTGTGTGATATATCGAATGTGCTCTTGGATCCTTTGACAAGTTTGGTAGGAAGCGGCAAAATTCGGTTGAATCAATCGTTATACAAGAAGCTATGTGGGCTCTACCGCACAAAGCTTACATCCATGAAGCAGAGCGAAAACAAAGAGTTGGATGAATCATCGATCGACCTCGAAACATTTGCAGTCTTGTCAACATTCTTAGTACCATCCATCTCTCTCTTCCCACCCAATCCTGACTTGTCACGAGAGCTATGGTCGGTACTGCAATTGCTACCACACTCAATCAGATACAAGCTCTACTCAGCATGGCGCTCTCCAGCATTAGAAAAAGGTGTGTTGCGTTGCATGCTTCCAAAGGATATCAAGGCAGGCAACTTTCCCAAACCATTGGATTGTATTGAGTCTGAAATCAAGACGGCGCTTGATGCCAAGTCTATCATGAAACGGATTTCAAAGGAGAATATTGAAGACAAAGTTGTACCCGGCAAGCCTACAGAACCTGGCAAAGGGAGAGAACTATCCGGCATTTCTCATAACAATCCTCTCGTCGTGTTTAGTTATATCCTGAATCAGATTGAGAGCTATGACAATATGATATTGTTGATGGTTGATACTTTCCAGTTTGTCACGGCTTTGGGCTTGGATGTGATTGGATACTGTCTACTTTTAAGTTTAGGTGGGGGAGACGATGGTAAAAATCGGACCAAGAGTGAGACTATCTACGTTATTTACTGCATGTCATTCTGGTTCATCTCACTGTGCATACTTCTCGATGACATTCGTATTGTAGCTATCGGATTGAATACAGAACAGTGGTTGACCTCACTAGAGACATTTACCGGAGCCTTCTACAAAAAGTTTCCCGATGTTGAATTGCGAGGACTGCTCTCTTACATTACGCAGCGTTTAAAAGAGGGGCACGCAACGGAACTTGGTGTTCTTAGAAGTCTCATCAAAACAGCTGGCGGGTACGGCTTTGTTGATTATGATTCCACTTCAGCTCTATCCGAGCTTCAACTCGATGGACGCTGTGGATCTAGATTGCTCAAGTTGGAGACGTCATCCTTTGGTGTCATTGATCATGTCAATCCAAGAGCTTCTTGGATGCTACGAAGTGTCCTACAAGGACAGGACTTGGGCATAATTATTCTGATTCTGCTCTCTCAGATTCGTCAGAATGTGCTCTATTCCAAATCCGAATCCAAAGCTCACGTTAAGGTCATGGGACGCCTCTACGATAACTGCGAATCGGTCTTGTGTTTATTACTGGAATACGTCTCTGATTCATCTCAGGATCCGCCCGAAGGGCCAAGTACCAAAGAAAAGTTTGCCAACTCCCTTCCACCTTTGAATGATCTTTGTGACAAATATGGCTTAGACACCTCCACCGCGTGGATGCTCATCAGACCATTGTTTCGCAAAAGTATGTTTTATAAGGATGACAAGAAACTCGCTGGCAAATCATCAGCTGACGAGCCACCTGCTTTTCTCAAACCATTCTCTCCAACACCTGAGATGACTAGCTCGTACCAGAAGCTCCTCCCAGAACCTGCGTGGAAGCACTTATCTACCAACTTGTTTGAGACTTTCTTCTCACTCGCAATATATGATATTCAATGCCCATCTGAGCGGTACAGCATCGAAATCAGTAGGCTGAACAAAGAGGTAGAAAGGCTCACCCAACTGCAGCAAGGAAGAGGTGTATCAGCCCTTGCTGCGGCTGCAGCGGCGGCTGGGGGCAATGAAAGGCAAATCCGTGAAGCCACAAGATTTACCGAGGAGCACAAAAAAGAGTTAAATCGGCTGAAATTCAATGTTGAAAAGTTGAGCAATGATTTTTCGCGACAGAAAAAACGTTGTGAGCTTGTTCACGCCAAAATCGAAGCTCAAAAGGATGAAATGTTTCAGTCGAACGCTGAAGGGGCTGGGGCTATCGATGAAGGTGCCGCTTTGGCATTTCTGACATTTTGTATCTACCCTAGGTTTCTCTCTAGTCCTGAAGACGCTCTGTTCTGTGCTCATTTTGTGAAGCTGATGCACAAGATGAAGATCCCTGGGTTGTCCGTGGTTGAGTTGATTGACGGCATTGTGAACGCTATAACAGGCAGTCTATATTGCATTACCGAAGACGAGGCAGGAAATGCAGCAATATTTCTCAATGAGATTTGGAAGTCAGCGAATTCTTGGAGATATGACAACGACTCGTTTGCAACTGAGTTGAAAGGCACTGTAAGAAGACCTGCTGCTACCTTCATGTTTCCACACCATCCTCATATTGATCCTTACCTGTTTCCGCTCCATTTAGCCTGGCTCTCGGCTGTCCAAAGCTTTTTCACAAGAGCAAGAAATCGGAGATCACGCGGTAACTGATGGAATAACGCATGACGACTACAAAACCATTTTCTCGCAGTGGCATTTAAAGATCGGAAGCGCTGCAGTTGGTTGCCTCAATTCATCTGAGTACATGCACACTCGATCCGCTCTCATCGTTCTTAGTCGTATAGTCTTGGTTTATCCTACACAACCAAAGGTTGGAGACAAATTTCTCGAGATCTTGGCTGGTCTTCAAGCAGACGAGTCAAGGCCCGACATTCGAGCGACAGCTCAAGGATATGCCTCGCAGCTCTCAAAAGCCCGCGATGAAGGAATGTGGAAAGAAGAAAATATTGCAGTAACGAAGGCCAGGCAAGAGAAAGAGCAAATGAAAGCGGAGGAGCGCAAGAAAAAACTTGCTGAGCAGCACGAAGCTATTAGGAAAGAAACCGAGAAAATCAATAGTCAAATTGGCGATGGTAGAAACGACAACAGAGACTGGAGACAAGGAGGAGGAAGACATGATGAAAGAGGGCGACCGTGGCCTGTCAATCAGGTAGGATTTACTTGTCGTCATTCTTTATATTCATATGAATATCATGTGCACATCTCATTCACTTTCACTTAATCATCTAAAGCAGGGACCACCTCTCAACACTGCTGCGCCAGTATTTGTACCAAGAGACGGAGGGCCGTCAAGAGAGCAGCATGCTGCACAGCAGCGGAGAGATGGCCACGATCACAGCAGAGGCGACCGCCGTGATGGAATGTGGGAAAGGGATCGAGCTGGCGCCCAACCCAGTAGACATAATGACAGAGGACATACTCATTCCTCCAGGCCGAGCTCATCTCATGGCGGACCGGATGGACATGATCGAAGATATGGTGATGATGCCGGTAGAAGAAAGCGCAGTCGATCGCCCGAGCCAGGAGAGGACACAGAACGCGATATTAGTAAGAGATTTAAACCTGCGGCGAGAACCTCATCATCTCCTCCTAGGGGTGGTGGCCACAGTAATCGCGATCGAAGGTCTGATAAGAAGACTCGGTCAAGTCGTCATTGATCGGCTCAAATTCGCAAGTACAAATTCACTAGTAAAACTCAACACACTAACTAATTACTGACTACGAAGCTCTGATTTTCAATATATTGATACTTAGGTGTTAAGATTCTTTTTCTACTTCTTAAGCAAATTGTTGTATCCAATCTCAATGCTCAGATGCACCTAAACTAGGCCGAGGTGAACTTAGATGCATCCACACGAAGAACAAAATGATTTTTAGCCGTGCCTCGTTCCAGAGGGGTATCCAGCATTGCTACCATAGCCTTTCGAGCCGATTCCACTGCTTTTGGTCCATTAGCCATAGCCCAAGGTCCACACATGGGAGTATTCACGATGGCAATGGAAACAAGACTGTCTGCCTTGACATCATTAGGGAGATCTTTCAAACCATTGGACCCACCCATGCCATAATCACCTACTGCCATATTAATAACTCGAGAAGTTTTGGAAGGGAATGCGGTCAATCCGTTGAGTCCAAGCCCGTCTCTAATACCACCATCAATAAGCAACTTCTTTCCATCCTCAGCATTCCAAGAAACGGGTTGAAACAAACCAGGAAATCCCGCAGAGGATCTGGCTGCTTTCGCCATGCACCCCTTTGACAGAATTGTGCCTCTCATCCTGAACAAGTCAAAGCCACTCACAGCCACGGGAACCAAAGCATCTTCCAGCATAACATCTCCATCCTTTCCCTCAGCTCTAGCCGCAGCCCCCTTGATAAACGAACACATGAACTCTTCAAACTTATTACCCTTCACCAAACCACCCAAACCAGGAGGATCGGCCACCATGGACCAATTAAATGTACACACATAATCCGCCGCAACTCGAGGCTGGATCCCCGCAGCTAGCATCACCGCTGCCATTGCACCGGCCGAAGCACCGGCAACGGATTTTAACCCGCATTCAGTATCTCCATTATTGTCGAGTTTGGGCACAATCCTTCCATTCGTCTCCTCCTCAAGAGCCGTCAACGCCCCAAAGTATGCAAAGAAACCAAAGAATGCCGGACAGAATGCCATACTGAACCCATCTTTGTGGTTTAAATACTCTCTCAGCGTGGGAGTTTGTTGTTTCTCATCGTCCCAATCGACATAATCAATCTTTGGCGGTGCAACCGTATCACGCAATGCAATCAAAATATCTAGAACAAATCCACTAGAGGCATGATGATGCACTCCCTCATGAGTGATTGCCAATGCTAGACCAAAGATTGTGTAGCATAGAAGAATGAGAAGGAGAGGAGTCGAGGCTGCCAATACCGTGTAGGATGGGAGCGTGATGGAGGAGAAAAGGGTGTTGAATATATGTTTGGGGAGGTAAGCGACTGTTAGGGCGAGTGGAGCTAGGAGAACGGCAGTTTTGATGATGAATGAGAGTGATGATTGGGCAATTTCAATTGATTGTTTTTCGGGTTGTTGTGCTGGTGAGACTTCTTCTTCCATGGAGGGTTGTATTGTTTCGTCATTTTTGGGTCCATCGATGCTTTGAGGGACTTCACTTCCAGTGGTGACTTTATTCAGTTTGACAGGCATTTCCGAAGTTTTGATGGCTAACGAGTCCACGAGTTGGGTTTCATTCGATGATTCAGGTTGATTCTTCTTCGGTGACTTTTTGCGCGAGGCAGCTGCAGCTTTTGGCACCGTCTTCTTGACGGTAGGAGAGGTAGTTTTCTTGGGAGGCCTTGCCATGGTTTGTTTGAACTCTACAAGCTTTGCAGTTGGCTTTGGCGATCTCTTGGCCTGAACTGAATCACTCTGAACATCATCCTTCTTTTCAGTTTCAACAGGACTCTTCTTCTCGACCGATGCACTCTTGGGACTCTCTCCTTTCTTGACACGCTTGGCTTTTTTCTTCTTCGTAACGACCACTTCCTTATTATCTCCAGTACAATTCTTTTCATGCTCCACTGCCTCCTCATAAGTATCAAAGACGGCAGTTATGCACATGTCACATAGCCATTTGGTTCGTTTGGGACTCTTCTTCTTCTCTGGAGTTTTCATTGCGTCTTCCTGATCTTCTTCATTCATCTTCTCCTCTGTCAGTTCTCCATCAACCTTTTCGTCATCCTCCATCCCTGCATCCAACTCAGCACCACCACCACCACACCTCTCTTCATGAGCAGCAACCTCATCATAATCGGTGGACTTGTACTCCTTGCACGCATCACATTCCCACATCGTACCACTCTCCTTTTTGGCCTTACTCAAAGCAACACTCCTCGCAACAGTACTTGCAACATCCAAAGCAGTAGTCTCGCTCATAGTAACAGGCGCATCATCTTCAATCACGTTGACGTGAGGGGCCAACCCGGCGGGACGATGACGACCGTTACCGTTCAGCCGAGCGGGACAGGTGGCCTCGTGTTGGGAGGCTTGTTCGTAGGTGGGGAAGGAGGCGATGAGGCAGTAGTCGCATCTCCATTGTATTAATAATTGTTCCATGGTAGATGTAGTAGAAGAGGGGAAATTCAAAGAGAGGTTACCTTTAGTGATTAATATTTATGATTTGTACTTGTCTAAAATATCTACTGAAGGTCAAGGTAATTTGCAAATCTCCTTGCCCCCCTCTCCTCATCTCTCCTCGCGTCAGTCACTGGCATGAACTACGCCAAAGACCGCAATTGAATATCAAGGTAATTTAGCAAATCACCCCATAAAGTATCAGCCCGACACATATGATCAGCAAACAGGTTACGATGCAATCCGGATGCACAGTGCACTCCAATGAATCAAGAGTAGCCATCAATCTTCCCTCTCCTAACAAAAACGACAACCTCCGAGGATGGACCACACTCTCATCAGCCACTTACAACGGCGGACTCCAATCGTTCACATCCAGCCGATGTGGAGTCATCAACATAAAAGTTCCACCAACCTACGATGGGATAAACCCAAACCCGGCCGAATTGATTGATACTGCCATCAAGGCCGATGCAGATGTCGAATTAGATGCTAATGCAACTGTTGGAATGATGACCGCTGCAAATCTAAACACTGTACGAACTTCATCCCGTTCTTCTAAAGGAGTTGTCGTAGATGCCATTGCGACTGCCGGGATATCCAATGCTCGAGCTGTCGGCGCAGATGCCGATTGTTTCTTTTTGAAACGAAGTGACGACACCAATGAGCATTGTCCGGAACCTGGAACGATTAATACAGTGGTGATTATTAATACGCCACTGACAGAATCTGCAATGATTGAAGCTTATGCTATTGCCATTGAGGCGAAATGTGCGGCCTGTGCTGAATTGAGCGTGTTGTGTTCCAAGTCTGGCATGATTGCACAGGGTACCGGGACAGATTGTTTGGTGCTTGCGTGTCCATCGTTTAAAGCAAGCCATTATGACAATCCAAGCTCGGCTAAGCCTCTTCCAAAGTGCAATTCGATTGAATATGCTGGAAAACATATGCTCCTCGGTGAATTCATTGGGCAAGCCGTGAAAGAAGCTACTTGTGAGGCTATTTTGTGCAATATACGTGAATTGCACGGGTCAATCTATAGATATCATTTGCACCGATATTTGAGGTGGATAACAAACTTAATACTTTGTGGTGCTCGACCATGCGTGCCTCCGTATCCAATGATGCCGGTCCCATCGGCTCCCATGGAAGTTTTGGCACTGGGCGTCATCTTGATCATTACGTCATATTTGAGTGGATTGATTCTTTTGCCAAGGAAAGCAACGGTTCTATTGGGTGCTGCTGCATGGGACAGGTACGTAGTTTACCTTTTGTTCTGCTTGCTGTCGATTGTCATCTCATCTAATGATGTAATACAGATGCCTGCCGTCTGTTCCACTTGCGATCCATCCCGTGGTCCTAGCAGGAAAATTGATTAGTCTTGTTACAAAGCAAGTAATACCAAACAAAGTATATCAAAGTCCAATGCTTGGACTTATGGCTGGGACTGCATTTTTACTCGGGACGCTTTTGCTATTTTGGCTTGGAGGAGAGATATTTTTGGGCTGCGCGGACAAAATTGTCAGTTTGTCTTCGAATGTCATTTGCAACAGTGCTGAAAACATCTGCTCTAGTAACAGCTTCAAGGTCGATGCAACTGCGTTCCTTCTTTGGATCGTTGAGGTGGCATTGGTAGAAACTACATTTTCCTTACAGCTCCTATGCACAATAGCATTACAGATGGCCAAATTCTTGGAAAGATACCAGATTGATGAAGCGAGATGTCAACTGTCTTGGTTGTGCAGCCGTGATCCATCTGAGTTAAACAGAGAAGAGTTGGCAGGTGCAACTTTGGAGAGTCTTTCTGTAAGTTCGCAGTGATGCTAGCAAATGCTGGACTTGAAGGAGAGTCGTTTAACTTATGCAAACTGTTCGGTAGGAAAATCTTTCCGACGGGACAATCGCTCCTTGGTTTTGGTACGTCTTCCTTGGTCCGTCAGGTGCTCTTGGCTATCGTATCGCGAACACTCTCGACTCGCGAATAGGCTATCGCGGGGGTCAGTACGAATGGTTTGGTAAACCATCTGCTCGATTTGACGATTTGATTAACATTATTCCTGCTAGATTGACTGCAATTCTTTTATGCCTGGCAGCTTGTATCACAGGCAAAGACAGCTGCAGTGTTAAAATTGGATTAGCGACTGCATGGCGTGACTGCACACAATGCTCCTCTCCAAATGCTGGATGGCCAATGGCAGCAATGAGTGGTATTCTGGGAGTGAAGCTAGAGAAAAGAGATGAATACTGCTTAGGAAAAGGTCATAGAGATCCACAGCCATATGACATTCAAGATGGCCAGAAGACTGCACAAGGAGCTGGAGCACTAGCTTTGTTGACTTCAATAGTTGCAATATCACTCATAACAAAAAATATAGACCAATAAACACTGCTAAATGAAAATATTAGACTGACGTTGGATAAATGCCAAGGTGTGTACTAGAGTATAAGAGTTATGAGCAAGAAGAGCCAAGTCACTTAGGTACTTGCTGTGGGAAACAGAGAGATTTGTCTTACTATCTTCCACAACACAGAGGGAACAGGAATTTCTTTTCCCGAGCAAGGAAATTAAGTTAAAAGGACCATCTAAACCTTGGCTCTTTCTCCCTCAGACTCTGATGTAGCTTAAAACAAAAGGCAGCTGGATAAAAACAAGAGGCAAAATATAAGAGCCACAGGTTTCTTCAACACTGCTCCTGGTTGGGGCATGGCTGCACCAGGTCACAGTCCTTCCTTCCATGGATACACTTGATGTGGTATCATCTTCATTGATAACTCAACTCATTTGGTCATGTCTTTGTACACAATAGGATACCATCAGAGGCAAACTAAGACAGTTTAATTTATTTTGAACTCCACCATCCTGACCGTCATTTGTCATGATGTCATATGGTCATACATGGTATTGTATATCAAATTAAAGCTCTTAATTAGCTCTTTCCATTGATGCCTGTAGTATTTAAGCTGTTTGGAGTGTTGAGGAGTTAGAGTAAAAGAAACCTTCTGTCAGTATCTGGATGGGACAGTCGGAACTAATATAGTTCTACACTAGGATACCTTGTTGTTGACACACGACCAATTTAGTTTTTTGAGTGTAACTCTTTTTGGGTTGAGAGAGGTATCCTTAGACGCAATGTCACGCCCCAAATTTGGTGGAGTTCTAATCAAATTTAGCTGTGTTAACTATTGCTTGAGCAAGATGCAGCTGATGTTGGAGTCCAAATCAAAGCATGCCACTCTGATCATGGAGTCTTGAGTTCTGAGGAATTTAGACTGTGAAGATTTGGATCAGTAACTCACCTTCAGTGGAGTCTGTATGAAGTTCACCCTTGCCATATCTAATAGAGCTATCTTTAATCCAGAAAATCGGTTCTTGGGAACCAAGGTCTCAAACTTGTTAGCCGGTGGTTCATTGAGCTTCGTTGGACATTGGAAGCAAGGATCTAGCTCTGTTTTGCCATCGGAGCAGGAACAGGGGTGCAATTGGACATTCAAAAATCAGTGAAAAGGCCATTTTCAAAACTCACGCAGCGATTCCTCGAAAACCAAGACTTCTAACTTGATATTGATAGCTCGACTACAGAACTCTTTGTGAGGGAATGCCCTAGGTTGCCCTAGCTCAGTTTTGTCCTTCTCGAAATATTGACCGAGAAAAAGATAGCTCCACTAGATCTGGCAAGGGTACAGTTCTGAAATTAATAAAGACACATTGAATCACACTATATATTTCAGCCTAAATATCAAACAACTTGTCAAATGAGATCTGGAGGATCATTGAATACCAATGCTTCAAACACAGCATGGTCATCAGAGGTAGCAGTAGGTGTAAATTACTCTTGGGTGCAAGCAGGTGGCTGGCAGATGAGCACCTCATGAGAAAATATTGATTAGGGTTAGGGTGTCCGAGCAAATCAATATTGCAGGCAAATCTGCAATCTACAGACAATTTTTATACTTTGGGGACAAAGGTCAGACGCTGAAAAGTCTGCAGATTCAAATCTGAAAAGTCTTGCTATCTACTTATAAGCATCGGCACATAAGTGAAGAAAGTTCTCTCCAAATATTGAAGCAACAAATATCAATCTGGTCTGCGGCGCTTGTTGCATTCATTCCCAATAATGCCTGAGCCAGAGTAACTCATTTTTGACACCTGTGGGACCGGATAAACTACTAAGCAACAGTCAGTCCTGGGTCCTGAGTCCTCATCTGGCTCACCGCAGCTTGGGCAGCTTGTGTGTTCTGAATCATACCAGCGCTCCATGTTCTTCTTGCTAAACATAGTGCACTGAACACATCTGAATCTC
>JALLPI010000624.1:0-16832 GCA_036939935.1 Cyclotella atomus | reverse complement strand
TCTTGTTGCAACCGGTGAGAGCGAGAGCGTCTTTCCAGATAATAACCATTTGGCAGTCGTGGGTGGGGTTCCGCGACTGCGTGTAGGCCGTAGTATCTAACCGACGAGGGTCCTCGATTCCGCGGACAGACCGTCGTTTTTTTGCAAATGACCGTATTTCGAGGGATAATGACCTCAGTTTTCCAGAATTTTAATTAGTTCGATAGCACGTAAAATCGTGATTTTGGCGACCTATATAAGGTTAATGACTGTAATGACTGCATCCATGAGACAGCGCCAAGAACTCTGTTTGGGTGACATGGTGTGACGTCGTTGTAGTTAGAGATGTGTATTCTATGTGACAGAGTAATATAGAACTACTTATTGTTGAACAGGACACAATTATGATACGGGACACCGTTGTTTGTTAACTTGTTTAATAATTAAAGTACTAGTCTTAGAATCGTTGCACCCAGGCCACATTTGGTCGCATGCAATTAATCGAAGCATCTAAGTTTTGTCAGATTGCAACAGCAAGAACTGTTTGCTCCGTGATTACTATAAGCCATCTATCAACAATGTCGTCGCAGGACAATGTGGTCGCGGCATATCAATGGCAGTGTAGATTTTCCAAGTACTGGATCATCATGGCATTGGATGTGGCTGTCTTGATGTCTGTATTAGGAATGCCAAACATGATTGATGGTGAGGGCTGTCGGCTGTCTAGAGTGAAAAAAATGATTGATTAGTATTATAGAATGCCAAAAGTGATGATCGTTCAATCACAGTTGATCATGGAAGCACGAATGTTTTTGGCTGTCTTATTCACTGTCTGTAAAGTATGTGTCTACTGATTGATGAATTTATGAAGTTGGAGGTTTGGGATTCGGACGAAGTCTGGTTGTTATCCATATATGAGAGTTGCCATCACCTGAATATCATCTTGAGATGGAACAGATGACAGAACAGCAATTTATGGGTGGCGAGGAAGCAATACGTGCGAAGTTGGATGCTGCTTGCAAGAAGAAAGTTGAAGAGAAGAAGAAGGGGATTTCGAAGAAAAATGCTAACTACCATGCAAAAATAAGGCCGCCTAAGAAGAATCAGCCTGCAACGAAATCAAAAGCTGCAAAGAAAAGAGCAAACTCGTCAAAGAGTGCTGGTGTATCTGGAGAAGTGCAAAGTCATGCTGATTGTGGGAGTAATGGAGACTCTGCCGGTACTGCCGTTGCAACATCTTCCAATGAATCCAATGGTGTTGATAGATTCGATGAGGCTGCCGTACGTGACAGCATACAGCAGAATCGTGCCCGAGAGAAACAGAAGAAGCGCAGGGGGGAAAGCTCCGAAGCGAATATGAAGCAGAAGAAGAAAAAGGGAGAGAGTAAGAAGGCATCAACTCGGAAGAGTGCCAAGAAAAGGAAGCCATCAAAGGCTGAACAGCAGCAGGAAAAACGCCGAAGACGAGATGAATGCAGAGACAGGGTCCAGGCCATGTTGACATCCAACCAAAATCGTCTTGCCAACTACGAGAGTGGAGGCAATGGACCCCATTCAAGAATGGGTGCAGATGAAACCAGCGCTGAAGATAATCAAGACAGTGATGCAGACACTAATGGAGCAGCTGCGAATGAAGACACATTTGAAACCAATGCAGAAGATGAGTCTGTTCAGGCGATGATAATCAATTACAATTTGACGTGCCAGGAGGTGATGCGCAACAAAGCTGTGAACGTGTTGGACATGATGAACTGTTATCTTCCAAATGAGGAGGCAAATGTCAAGAAGTATTTAAATGAAGCCATCAGGAGAGCTCTGATTTGTTTAATGAGAGATCAGTGGAGTGATGCATTTGATGTTGTCAATCGTGCTATAGTGTGCCACCTGAAGTCCTCGGTTGTAGGTATGAGAGAATTAGAAGCGAGGCTTCTTCGTTTGAGAATGCACATAGTTGACAAGAATCCGCATATGTTGAGTAAAGCGCAAATCGTCAAAACAGTGAAATATGTTATGAGAGCGACAACGTTTGATACGCTGTCTGACGAACTTCTTCGGTATGTTTATGGGGAGAATCAATCAGCGGAAAAGCTTGCCTTAATGGTTCAACAGTTTCATGACGATGTGATAATTGGCAACTGTCCTCTTCCCCAGGATCTTGTTGACATCATCCATGAGGTTGATTTGGATCAGTATGGCATAACAGATGTGAAAGAAGATTGGTCGTGTCTTGCCCTTCATCATGACCAGAGTTGTGACCACTGCAAGAGGGTGAATTGTTTTTCTCACGACCAAGGCAATGAGCTGGCCTTTGATTTTTATGAGACATTTACAGATAATATAGCAAAGAAGCAATGCAAATTAACACATTTGGAAACTTCCAATTCAAGGAGACACGCAAGAAAGGTTCATCTCTGCAGCGAGTGCCACCTTTATCTCTGGAGAAGGAAGAATTGGAAAAATGAGGAGTTGAGTTTCGGATGTATATGGCCTATCTTTTACTATGATCTACTGAGTGGGAGAGATGCCATCACCGGTACCAAGTTTACAGACGCATATTCTGGGTCAACTATTTGGAGGCTGTTTCCTGATAGTCTTAGGAAGTACTATAGACCGCAAGTTGCCGCTGTTTTGGCAAATGATTATCCATTTGTGTTGCCAGGTCAAGTGGAGCCTCCATCTTATTTTCGTGACATCACTGCTCCGCTACGACATTTCAAGAAACAGCTGTCAGAATATACGTTCAACGGTATGCTATCTGTACTGGAACCGAGCAGATTAGGATTGGATCACTGCGATGGTCGACCAATGATGTTACCAGACTGCAGATGTCCTTGGGGTTGCTCGGAGTTCTCCTTTGCTACTTCACATCTGAATTCTGCTATACTGCTGCAGCATTTGTTGTCCAAGGTTCAGTTGAACATGCCAACAGAGTGGTACGAACAATTGGATTCCGTTGAAACTATGAGATTGGATTATATTAGACAACCAAACGAAGAAGATGATTGTGTTCTCTTGAACAAAAGCTGGCCGATTCTTCCGTGCATGAAGTATGTTCCTGGCGAGGGTATGATGGTGTGTACTTGCAGGAATCACAGCAACGACTTAGTTAGGAAGCGTTCATACTGCCATCCTCCCAGAAAACTGAACAACAACAATCTTAGCAGCACCCACAGCTGTCAACTGACTGTTGCAACCGTCCAGCAAAACTTTGCGAGAAATGTTGTGAGGCGTGGCATCAATACCACTCCGACTTCCTCCTACAGCAATTCACAGATAACGGGGTATTCATCAGGCTTTGTCAGACTATTTCAACGGCTGAAAAATGAAGGCAGCCAAGAAATGAATCATATGCACTCAGTAGCATCATTATGTAGGTCGGATCTTAAGCAGGTACTTGCATGTTATGTGAGAGATGGCAAGTTTACAGACACGTATGCCAAGACATTGCTAGTTGACAATGAAACTCAATTCACTCCCGAAGTATTGGAGAACTTGACTAGAGGAGCAAGCTACTGCCCGACACTAAATGCTTTGCAATTGCAGAAGGCAGCGTCCACGAACAATGAAATCATTGTTCTGATTGAAGAAGTGAACCGTCAACGACAAAGAGAACTGAAACAAGTAGGAATACCTCGCAACTGGTGCTCTATGATTTATAATGTACAGGTAGAAGACGGAAAGGGTTATGGATGCCGGATGAAGGCTCTGCCGGTTAAGAACCTAAACAAGCTGAGAACGAAGATGTCTTGTGTTGCAACCGCTCTGGTTGCTTGCGTCGGGTCAAGCAGTATGCTGTACCATCTTGTTGACCAGAAGGAGCACTGTCACTCATATAACAATTACACAGGGTATTTGTTGACTTATATTCACAATACTCTGATGACTCACTGCAGTAGTCCCACGGTCAAGCAATCTCCATTCAGCGGTGCAGAGTTTGATTGTCTTTGCAAGTATTTGATAAATTCTGTGGATGATTCTGTGGATGATGAGACATTGCTATGTGACGACCCAGCAGAGAACATGTCTCTTACTGTGTTCAATAAGCTGTTTCCTCGAGTGTGCTTTCCCTTGTTGAGGGTGTGTTCAAAATTTCCTGAGGATGTGAATCCTTCTCAAGATAAAGTTGTGTTGGTAGTCTGCCGTGACATCGAAGATGCCAAGGCCAAATACGCATCTACCAAATGTCAGTATGAGGCAACATGTTTGCTGTCTTATTCTTATGACATGAACAATTGTGCATCATGTAAAGTGAGCTATTATGCGAGACACACCGGCTATTCCAATTGGTGGTACCAAAGCAACAAGCATAGAGTTATGGTCCAGTCTGATCAGTTACCGAACGATGATTTGTTACCTGAGTTTGATATTGAATCTGAGGGATACGTCATTGTATATGCGATAAATGAACATGTTGATGTTGCCAGATATAAGGTTGATATGTTCAAGTGTTTTGGAGGGCAGGACAGAATATTTTGCGGATGTGATGGTACCACAGAGCTTAATCCAATGATGGTAACAGGAAGAATTCCAAAGAATAGAATTCAATGCAGTACAGCAAGATGCAAGCAGAAAGAGCATTATGTTTGTTCCAAATGTGACTGTGCATTATGCAACAGATGTTACGAGAAGTTGATGGAAAAAGATCGTAGGATAACACTCTCTGGAAATGATTGGCTGAAGTTGAAGGAGTCAGGAGCCGAGGCGGTCGTCGCATCAAGATCTAACAATGAAGGGTTGAGTAATGATAATGCGTTGCGAACGGATCCACTTGATGTAGAAGACTCTGCTGCTTCGGATGCCTCTCTGAATTCTGATGACGATTACCAGAATGCAAACGAAGAAGTTGATTCGTGCTGTGACGTTGAACAAACAAAGTATGATGACGAAGAAAGTAATGCCGGGGAAGACATAGCTTTCTTTCGGTATGATTCCAATGAGGAAAGTGACGTGGGAAGTGTAAGAGATGATGAAACTTCCATTGGCGACAACGAAGTAGAAATTGGCAAATTTGACCGAGTAGCTGCCAACGAAAGCTTGTTTGAAACGAGGAAAGGAGACGAACGTAACTATGGGCCTGGTCATCAAATGGTGTGTGTCTTTCACAATTTCTTTCGTGGTTAGTCATTTGTTCTCATCGATGGCTGTTCTTCAGGTTACCAAGAATGATTACGATACAACTGACCTTCATATGGTTGGAGATGGCATGGCATGCCGCGAAGATGCATTGGACGCATTGCCCAGGATTGATTCCGCCAACAGAGAAACATCATTGATGTTCAGGCATTCAACTGAATACGCTGATGGATACAGACATGGTGTGCATATATTGTTCAACTTTGCTGCGACAATGCTCCGTCAATCAGGGAGACCTTTGAAGCCTAACATGATGGTTCAACATTTTGTACAGAGCCTGGCGTCGACTGTTTTTGGAGTGGCCTTTCCAATCCTATTCCTGCAAGCTATGCTTTTTCCGAAGCATTTCTGGTGCTCTCCCGCTAGAGACCTCACATCTGTCTTCGGATGTAATCCCATAAGTTGCTACAGAAGCGTACCTCGGTATTTGGATGGATTTGCTTCCCCTCTGGAACGCGCACGGAATCTGTGCACGCATTCATTGTGTTCTACCGCGACAGACGACAGATTCACAGCTCATCTGTGGGACCAACAGGCAAACCTAGCCTGCAATAGTTACGATTCTCGTGTGATTCAAGCTGCAGGATTTGCTGTGGATAATAAATCTCCATCTGGATTGAAAGTTGGAGATCGAGACAGTTCATCCCTCCGAGAGTGCCTGGGATCATCCAAGGCCTTGATGAATCTGGCTGCTGTATCAGTGAAACAACCCTTTGATCTTTTTCTCACTTATACAGCAAATCAAAAAGATCATCCTGGTCTTGGACATTTATGGCGGTGGAAAGAATCAATGGATTGGACAGAGTGTTACGAAAGGTTTGTCGGAATGGATGATGAAGATGTCGAAGACATCAAAATATCGATGGAAATGGCGTACACACAGATCTTAACTCGTTGTTGGCTGGAAGTTAGATCTATTTGGATTGATTTCATAATCAATGCGACTTCTACCCTCCTGAACATTGTAACCACAGGTTTTTTCGTGATGAATATCAGGAGAGCTCAGGCAATCTTAGTCACATCCATGCATTGGTAGGGTTATCTCGGGAATGCATGGAAAATGAAGAGTTTGTCGATTTTGTAGGATTACTTCAAAAGAATTGTATTTGCGACATAGTTCGCAGTGATGAAATAGATGACTTCATTGAGAAAGGGCTCCTGTCAAATCAGGAGGATTGGAAATACATGCAAAGCTGTGCTACCAGCTACCTTCCTCACAATTGCAATTCAAAAAGGTGTTTGATCAAATATGGACCTAATAAGGGACATCACTTCTGTAAGAAGATAGATCCACACTTTGCAAGTGTGAAACACACAGAAAATGAGTTTCAGGATTTGCCTGTTTCATTCAGCGACGATTGCTTGGAAATTCTCAAGGACCTTGATATGTACTTGCCTCCAACGCACTCTAATCCCTGGCCCAAGTTTAAGCATCCAATGTTCACCCCCAAGAGACATGTGGGCGCAATCCATCCGTCTGCAAGAGAAAACATATCGCCGGTTTTAGCAGAGCATTTTTGTTTCACACGCTCTGCTCAAAATGTACAGATAATCACTGGAACCGGAGGAGTTACAAGATATGTGGTGAAGGTAAGTTATGAGCCGAGTCAATTTGCTTGGAAACTTCTGTGTAGTTAGCTGAGACTTTTGTTTGCATTCATAGTACATAGTCAAAATTGACAAACAAAACCGTGCTGTGGTATGGTCGGATGTCAACGATGGGAGCATTCAGCGTGTTGAAGTAGAGAATCTTCACAATACTAAAATCACGAGTAATGCAATTCATGACAAAATCTCTAGAGAGTCATCCAGGAAGAGGCCGCTCCCTTTCGGTCGGATAATGGGATCTCTGCAGATGCTTCATAACTTACTGGGTTATAGTGAGATCACAATGAAGAACATGCATTGCATTGAGATATGTACACTTCCTTTTGAATTCAGGGGCCGAGCCAAGGTCAGGTTGGATAGAAAGGGTAACATTTCAAAAAAGAAGGGCAAGTCGAATGAGGAGGCTTCTATTCCTGATGGAGTATCAATGGTGACCAAATCGTATAGTTTGAGGTCAGTTATATTAGCGAATCATCCTAGGCGACTATTTAGTGGCGACCAAAAGCTCCTACTGACATGCACTGAACAGGAGCACCTTTTGACCAATCCTGTGTCACTGTTTGGTGTTCGTTCTCCCGAGCTCATGCCGTTAGTGAGGAGACTCGGCATGTATCATGAAATGTTTGACGCTGACAAAGGCATTTTAAGCAACGAAGATATTGAGAGTGGTTTGTGTGAGGATGTGGATGAATGCCTTTGGATCGATGGAGTTGAACGTAGAATAAGGCTGAGGCAATCCTGCGTTCCTGCATTCGCTGACCCGTTAGATGGTCTACCACAGTTCGCTGTGGCTTTTCGAGAAACCTTTTTGTCTGCCGTCGATAACGGCACACTTGATGTGCTGTCTAGGTTCATCTTTGATGACCGGTTGATCGTACCGCCTGTTGTTGTTTATTCGAGAATTACTCCAGAACAGCATACGAAGTTCGCACTCCATTTATTGCTTGTGCTTGGTGAATTTGATACTGAACTTGATTTCAAAACATCTGGAAGTTTCAAAGATAGCTTCATTAAGGCAGGTATGTTTGATGACGTGGATGTAGGTGACGAAGATGCTGGCAAACGTGCTCTCAACAAATTGTTGAGAAGAATAATATTGGAAGTTGCGCCGGTTCAACCCATCTCAACGAAAAAACTGGACACATTCATTGTGAGGTCTCATAGAGTACTCAAATCGATGCTTCTTGAAGACTGTGTGCCGATGTTGAATCTTCCACCTTGCTTGCAGACACAGTTGTATGCAGACAAAAACTCCGAGATGATGGATTGTTGGAATTCACACCGCAGATTGCAAATTGAGAGTATGATGGGACCATTCGAGAATTTGGAGGAGTCGAGAAGCATACTGTCGCGAGAAGATATCTACTTTGCTACAAAGGAGAAACCAGCAGAATGGGATCCACTGACGGCTATACCAAAGTTGTCTGTGCAGAGCCCAGAGTCCTTTCAAGAGCAGCAGTTTGCATTGGGGATTGGAAAAAGAGCTGTGAATAATTACCTTCGCACATTTGGATCAAAACAAGTTACGAAAGGTGTTCTTTTCAATGGAGCACCCGGAGCAGGCAAGACATATATTTTGCAAACAGTTGGGCTTTATGCTATGTCTATGGGCCTAAGGGTGATGTCAACGGCTCTGATGGCAGCTCGTGCACGCACTTTAGGCGGTGTGAACATACATCAACTGTTTCAGTGGGACCAACGTCGCAATGGCAATCTTTTTCGCTTGGCCCAGGTATGTGCTATTAGTTTGTGGATGATGTTGCTTAGCCATTATGTTGTATCTGAAAAGGTTGTCCATGTCTAGATCTCCAAGGACAAATTGGAGAGCAAACATAACTTAGTTGCGAAACACATCCTGATGAGCATGGATGTGCTGCTTTTGGATGAATGCGGTCAATTAAGTTCACAACAACTTTCGATCATGGATATTGTTCTACGTCATCTCAGAGAAAATGACATGCCTTTTGGAGGATTACTGATTTTTGGGAGCTTTGATCACAAGCAGCTGGGAACGATAGATGGTCTTCCATTTCTCTTGAATCAAAACATAGTATCAGACTTTACAGTCGTGAAATTAGAAAAGTCAGTAAGGGCTGCAGAAGATGCAATCTTGCAGGTGAGTATAGGTTTCTATTGTGGTATGTCTCTTTCCAGCCAATTTATGTCACTATGTTTTGTTTTAGGAGATTCAATGTATTACCAGAGAGAGTCCCTTTTTACTTATGAGCAACAAGGAAAAGTATGACCGTTTCTCTTATCTTATTAGAAATTTCTTAAATTACGAAGACAGCATGAGTAAGTTAAGTCCCAACACACAACGCATGTACCACAGAAAACATTCGGCCGCGCAGGCTATAGATGACTTTGTGAGCAATATGATATCTCACCTATCGAAGGAGAAGAGGCAATTTGTGATATCGGAGTCAGTGGATTTTAAGAAATACAAAACTTCTAACGCTGGTATCATCAAGATAAATAAGACAAAAGAAAAGAACTTGGTGACACTTCTGAATAGAAGAGCTAAGGAGTGCAGTCGTCTTGTGTTCTTTAAAGGAGCTATATTTGAAGCCACGTGCAATGTGAAGAAAATTGGAGTGATGAATACTCAGACATTGATTATGCTTGATGTACCATCTGAAGAGGACATAGCAAACAAGAGGCCCATTACGCTGTACGCATCAAAACCTGGCTCTCCACCTCCCGATCGACTTTACCATGATCCTGCACCTACAGAGGAGACAGTTTTAAAAGTATGGGGCTGGAAGAAGGTTGTGCTGGATGCGCTTCCAGAAAACTTTCACAATGGAGGCGGTGTGCAGTTGTATAGGCAGCAATACCCTCTTACTCATCCTGGAGCATCTACGGCAAGTTTTTTTCTGCTTGACTGTGGAGTTTCAAGTTTTACAGAATACTCAAAAATAATCCGTCAAAACAGGTAAACAAGCAAATGGGATGCACAATTCTGATGGACGTAGCATTGGAAGTGACTAATGAGCATAAACCTTGGGAATCCGGGCAAGTTGTGGTAGGTCTATCGAGAACCAAAACATGCAAGCAAATTACTATAGTAACTGATATGGAAAAAAGAGAAGAAGTTGTGGATGCGTTGTGGGACTGTCTAATTGGAATTGACCAGTGGACTGCCATGGTGGAACAAATTGTGGCCAAACTAGCAGTTAGCCCAACATCTCCGTCTAGACGAAGTGAAGAGCCTTTGTGTATGAACATGGTTGAATTCTATCCATTCAGAACGAGTGATTTTTCTCTGCCTCAATCAAACACAGGTTATGTATATTTTCTGGTATCATTAGTATGCCATGATGAGGTCTATGTAGGACAAACTGGTAGGAATATTCCAGTGAGGTTGAATGAACACAATTCAGGTAGAGGAGCTCATGGAACAGAAACAGCTACGTTTATGCCATGGGGTGTTGCAGCATACATTGATAAAATGTCATATGTGACTGAAGAAGAAAGGAAAGATATTGAAAAGAAGTGGCAGCTTAGAAATAAACTCTCGAGAATACATGGAAGTTTGAATGTGAAGACCTATTTGAGCAATGGGAAAAACATGGTTTTGGAATGGAATATTAAACAGACAGAACCAGAGAGGCACATATATTGTTCCATGAATGTATTGTATATTCATAAATTAGAGCATTGTTTACAAGCAAGCACAGTTTGAATTACACATTTCCGTAGTATTATTGATTATTTGTTGCATCAACAAGAAGATAGGACAAAGATAAGAAACTGACCGAAAGGTATCTTCAACCGACTTTATGACGGTTTACCTTTCGCTGCTCACTAGTGTTGAAGATAGACTCCAGCCTAGCCTCTCAAGTTTGACAATGGGTGACCGCAACGTAGCAAACAAGGGAGCCATGAATAACAAATGTAACGGACAGGAACGGAAGGAGAGCGCAAACGGGGGTGACAATCTTAATGATGGCTATAGCTCGGACGACGATGAGATCCTCTCCTCCTTAGTCGCCACCAAACCAAAAGAGAGCAGCCTCGGGCCTCTGGACCTCCTGAAAAACAACATGAATCTTCTATCAAAAGCAATCGGAGAAGCTGCAGGATCCATGGTGGAGTTCTCTGACCATGTGATTTCCTATTGCCAAGACGAGGAGAAACATAGTAGCTGCGACAGAATGGAGGAATTGACGGACGCAATGTTCAAGATGAGGAGGAGAATTGAACTCCAACAAAGAATGCTAAGGCAAACTGAAGATGCCATGAGCAGATTGTTATTAAAGGCTCAAATGGACAAGTATGGCGCAAGTGCTTCTCTGGACAAAGAAATCACCATATTGTTTGTTTACGTTTACGACGGGATAAATTTGAAGGTGAGATCTTGTTTAGGAGATTGTCTGCATGATTGTTCTGACAGATTTAGCTCACATCATAATGACTTTGTAAAAGTATGCCATGAAGATGAAGCGTAATACGCGATTGGGATGGGCAATGGATAAGTACATCCAAGTGATGGACGTCTACAAACCTGTGGAGTTTCTGTATCCATTTTGTCATGGTGGTGAGCGATTTGACATCAAGCTTAAAGAAGATGATACTCCCCATTCCCTTGGAATGGAGGATGAGACTTTCTTTCTCATTGAGGATGAGCTTCACTGCCGTCTCGGTCCAATTGATCCCAGCGCTGATAGGAGAAAGCTGTGGATGAAAAGAGATGAAAAGCTCGAATATGATGAAGATTTTCCCAATGATGCTCGTAACCATAGACGGGGAGTACCGTGTGGATGATGGGGCAAATGATTTTCAACGTCTACTGAGGCTGCAGCAACTTGCATTTATGACGTCTTGCTCAATGTGTTGTGTGCTCACTGTTTGATAATGCTTAGCATTTGATGTAAGTGAACATTTTTTGTGACAGAGTAATACTAAGTCTTGTAGAAAAAGGTACGAAAGGCGCCCGCGCCAAAAAAATTGCCCAAACAAAAGCATTGGCACTTCATACCTCCACGCACCACACCGTTTGAAGCTACAGAGATCCGCCTCTCGCCTGATCCTCCGCTTTGTTTCATTAATTCAGTAATCTCTCCAAGTGGGCTGGCCTATGCATCTGTTTCGTTCAGTTGTGTGAGCTCGCCACTTATTGGTACCACTTGGATGAGGTTACAATGCCCAAAGCTTGCAGACGCCGATGGAAGGAGAAGAAGCAGCAAACCAATGAAAGCCGCCGTGAAGCAAAGATGCCGCCGCTGCCGCCTCACGCCACAAATATACACATTCGCAAAACATTGCTCAAGACGGATATCGTTACCTCATCTGCTCAACAAACAGCCAAGGAAACATATGATAGTTACCGTCATCGCATCAACTCTGTGTGGGGGGATCTGAATTGGGGTTTGTCAGCTGTTTGCCCTTTGGATCGTAACCGGCGCCCTGTGTTGGTAATGAACTCAAACCGACGAATGCTCCCTGACGAGGTGAAAAAGTTGTTGAAATGGATGCCAAGCTGCAAAGATTTAAGCGCACTTCACAAGTGTACGCCCGACATGCTGGGTTTGAAAGGAGAGTCGTTTGAAGTGAGGTTAAATCATGTAGATGGACCCATCTTAGCTATCAAGCTCGTAGATGCTTTCACGTTTGAAGAATCTCAAGAGTCTCTGCAATTGCGGAAGTGTCACCATCATGCATCTTTCGGATGGAACAAAGGATGTGAGGCTGACCCTCTCCCAAGCAGTCCATCCATTCTATCTCAACTCAATAATAAGAAGGCCATGAAGGCCGCAGGGTTTGCCTCGTCTAATGTTGTAGAAGTTCTTCACGTCGACCCAATGACTGAGTCTGGCAAGGGAGCATCCAAGTATTCTTACAAGAATTCCGAGGGATGCGCTATTACCCGTCCTTTGTCAAGCCTCATAGACAGGCACAAATGGAATGCGACAGGATCAAAAAGCTTACGCTCTACCCTAAAAGAAGTTTGCAATAAAGAATTGTCTGTGATGATAGATAAGGTCAAGAGGGCTTTTCGAGGCAATCTTACTTTGTACATGGAGTCTAGGGGCTTCCCGCATCTTCATATTGACAAGTGTACAAAAGAGATTGACAGCACCATTGGGCTCTCCACATTAGTGGTTTCTCTAAACCAACCTATAGGAATACACCGAGATCCACATACCCCTGTGTTTGCGGCAATTTTTGGGCACACTACTTACGAATGTACTGGAGGAGCGTGGAATGACAATAATAAGGGAGGTTCGCTCTTTCTCGTGGACGGATTGCTGGATCTAAGTTATGCTCCTCGAGACTTGGTTCTAATGGATGGCAACGTTGCTCATGGAGTCACCACAGTAGGTCACAACAGCAGTGGGTCATTGGGCGAGAGATTCTCTGCTATCATGTTCTCTACTTTTGAAAGAAGAAGAGTTATGGCTCCTGGCAACTACGATGGTATGTATGATGGTGATATTTAATCTAACCCTAATCAGCATCAATTTACTACCACACCAGATAGAACTAATAATCATCAAGGTTCACATCAGGTCCGAAGGCAGTTGGATCCCCTTCGTAGCTTGGTACGAAAGACTTGATGACATTCACATACGCTGTCTTCATAGGTTTTAGGTGATACTGTCGAAACTTGCGTTGCGTGTTCTCGTGCACAATCAACACATCTAGCATCATGAATCGCATGAATAGGAGTTCATCTAATTACACTAAGAGGAGCATCAGCACCTCTATCATCCCCTAACAACGCAGCAGTAGCAGCACCAGCACCGTCGCCAGCGCAGCTTCATTTCAGTATTGCGCAGCATCCTCCCCGTCCTGTCGCTGCGGCAGCAGCCGCATCCCATCATGGTGTCGTTCCGTATCATCCGGAAGCGCAATATCTAGCAACATATCAAGGGCCGCAAGTATTTGGGAATCCATACCGACAGCCACAGCTACAACCTCCAACAACCAAATATGGAATGGCCGCGTATCCACAACTGTATGGGGCAGCGCCAAACCAACAACCATATGTGATGGCGGCGTATCCCCAGCTGTATGGGGGGGTTCCAAATCAACAACCATCCTGCTACTCATGTAACCATCACAAACAACTACTACAATAATTCTTGTGCCAATCAAGATCAGTCTCCGCAGCTGCAGCTACCAATGAAGTCTGGTGATGAATATGAAGATGTCAACGAGAGTTGAAGTTTTTATGTGATGTATTTATTAATGTGGTGTGTAAATGTCTCAAGTGGTGGTGTGAATCAAAAGATCCCAGTTTTCCTGCTTAATTTCAATTCTAAAAAGACTATAGACTAACAAACACTGTTGTAGAATCAAATAACTTGCATCTACTTAACTACGATCAATTGTAAAACTAGAACTCCCGTCGCTGTATGCAAATGTGCGGTCCATTTTGGCAGTAAACGTGTCAATATTATCCTTGGAACTCACTATGCAGTATATTAACATCATCCAATCAGATACAATGAGAGCGCGCTATTGTACAATCTAAACAAGCTCTATCGACTACTTACCAGTCAACTCAAGTAGTCTAGAGCACTATTTTGAACAATAACAAGATGACAACAATTGAGTTGCATTGTAATATAAATTCAATTGTATAAAGCTTCACACTCACAGTCCAAATACGAAGGCAAAAGCTGTTGGAGTCGCAATTAGACTTCACACGAGACAAACAAATTAGACACACACAAAAGTAACCATTGCACTCACTCAGCATTATCCCGAAACTTTATTTTGACCTTAATACAGCATTCGACTTCTCTTGCTGTATCGGAAACAAAAGGAGGAAGGCAGGGAGATCCTGTGCAGTATTTCACGAACATGGGTAAGAACTTTTTGTCAGCAGACTTTGCTTGGTCGTCATCAGACTTTGCTTCGATGTAAGGCACAAAAATTTTCTCAAAGAAACGTTGCTCTTGTGTATTCATGTAGTCTAAAACATCAGTGAGTGTAGAGGTTGCATCTAATAACCTCTCCACACACATCACCACATATCAAGTAATGAAGTACAAGTGGTAGAGTCAGCTCAAATTCGGAGAAGACAATCTTTTGCACATATTTCGAAGGCACTTCGCGAAAGATACCAGTGAGAGTAGTACATCCATGCATCCGCTGAACTGGATCAAATGACAATCCATCAGCAAAGGCGTCGAGGAGTAAGCTACGTGGTTCAACAAAAGTTTTTACTACCCCTCTCAAACTGGCTGTTTCTGTCGTCCAAGCTTTCCATCATCATCAGGGCCTTCATCTCCATTAACCAAACATTTAACAAAATCATCGAAACGAGTTGTGAATACACCTTCGACATCTCTCTTTACCTGCTCGGCCGAATAATCGAGATCTCCCGGCAAAACTTTGCGAAGAGAGGAATGTGAGCATGTTGATATAAGTTGAAAAGCAACAGCAATGCAGACACGAATTCTCACAATTCATCATAAGAGGATTCATTACAAACTTCGGCACTGGGATGTCGTGTACAATGGCATGACAGGTCAGTTTTCCAAATGCACGCATGTGTAGCTGGGCAAGCCGCATAGCCAAATTAACAACACGACGGATGAATCCTCTGCTTGTATAAGGTAGATGGCGAAATGGGAAAGCCATCCATTTTAATGGATCCCGTTGGCCTGCTTCCTAACTTGTTCCAACTGCGTTCGACAATTATCTCGATAATACTGGAGCGACATGAAGTTTGGAGAGGACATGGTGTTTACGAGGGCTGAGAAAATGAGAAGACAGAAGATTTCTCTCTATAGGTTATAGCATTTAAAAATCATTGTATTACCTTCATGTCTTAATAATTCCCGCCATATCTTTTGCTTCCATTTTCTTTCAACGCTGCGGCACAGGAATCTATCTAAGACGATGGCTGGGCCGTGGTAACATTACATAATTGCTGTCTATAATGTAGAAACTATTCACTTTACTAGGTGATATTACTAGTGTCCACCTTGCAGCGGATACGACCGCAACATATCTTTACATGAAGAGTAATCCAGCAAACCCTAACGTCTGTAGCAAATTCGATAAAACAAAGCTCATGATCGACTTCTTCTCCTCTGAAGTACAACTTGACACAGTCTCGATTATGCCCCATCGAGAGAGAAAAATGATCTACGATATAGGTCAATGGCTCTGTATCCAAAATGCTATAATGAACTTTCTGCACCGATTCATCATCTTGTAACCAGAGAAGTGTATACATTTTGGTTATTCGTTTGATTCTCCTAGGAGCTTTGAATGTGTATGGCAGTAGTAAGGCGCAATGGGTGCGCTTTCTGCATAGCTGCTTCATGCATTGGAGCTTCGGATAGGATGGTGGGTTCCTATCTGCCCAGCTTTTGTTGCAATTCTTCAGAACATTGTACATGAAACCAAGTCTGTGTGCCGACTTTGACTGTGTGGAAGTCACTTGTTGGCTTGTCAACTTCCATCCTAGCAAATGGGGTAGTGCGCTGGTTGGGACGTTGTGAAACAATTCAGATGCCACAGTACTATTCTCGAGGTTAGCAAACATAGTTGGTTGACTCAATACCAAGTTGATTTTGGACAACAATTTGTCGACGTGACAAGCAAGTTGGTTGCACTCAAAAACGTCACTAATCAACAATGAAGGATTCAGTAGATAGGGCATGCCAAATTCCAGGCTGTATTCCCTGCCTGAAAGAATATCTTCGAAAGTGACGACCTTGAGGCTGTGGTTGGAATAGTGAACTAAAGATTCAATAGACCTCGCATTGATCAGAACTCTGGCAAATTGAGACAAATGAAACATCACTGGGAGACTGAGTGCACGAACTCCACTTTCAGTCGTTCTCAATGTCAAAGATTCCACCGATGAGTTAAACTTCAACATCGACAACACCTTAGCTGCTTCCACAACTGTATGAGGATCAGATACTGGCGTGGTGACAAGCTGTATCTCATTGATCAAACAGCAGCTATGGTCAGAATCACGAAGGAGCTCATAGTACGTGTCCGTAGGAACTCTCATGCGTGACATGGACAAAACAAGCCTCTTCTTGCATACTTGGAAGCCTCAGCTCTACTCATTCAGAGTTAACTCCTGTTACATTTGCCCATGCCACATCTTCCAATCAACCCGACACTGCGGATTTGCA
>JALLPI010000623.1:0-16848 GCA_036939935.1 Cyclotella atomus | reverse complement strand
ACCCTCTTTGTTGTTCTAACGTTAGAAATCATTTGAAGTTCAATTTGGTGATGTAAAGTATCTTTCTGACATAAAGCGTGACGTGTTCTCATGTTTTTAGCCCGAACGGAAATCAAAGAAAATCCATTGGGGAAGGACATCTATTGAGCCTATGGTTGGGGTTAACCACTGTAAGGAAAGAAGATGTGTGGCAACAGAGGTAGCTTAAATATGGGGCGGGCGAAATTGATGCCAGTCTGGGTGGGTCTGCCGTGGGTCTGCATCTAAGGGTCTGCAATTAACGATTCTGTCAACAGAGGTTGGAAGTGGAAGTCGTCACACAGAAAATAAGAAGGCTCTTTTTGGCGCGGCTCTACCTGTCGTGTTATGATAAAAATACATGTTACTTATACAGTATCGATCACAGTATTAAAGGTATTAGGGGAAACTGCAAGAACAAGCACGAGCTTGTGTGACAAAGAAGGATGTCCATTCAGAGGCGTGTGCTCGCATCGAAGCGAATGATCTTCCGATTAAGAACATTGATGTCTTGTGGGAGGATCTTCCTGGAGGCCATATTGGTCAAGAGCCACTACTCAGTATAGAGGTGGACAATAATTGCAATTATTATGACTCTACCTTAACTGATGTCGATGCGTGGAGGAGATTTGGCAGAGCAATCCAAGTCACCAATCTTGAACGCTTTTGCTTCGACTACTTCAACTTGTTGGATGATGGAATAACCCCAGCAGCAGCAGCATGTCTCGATACTCTGTTTAGTCAGTCAAGTGCGCAGTATCGATAAAAAGGCTCTTGATTTTTCTGTTTCCAACTAATCAAGTGCCAATGTTTGACCTGAGGCAATTTGTAGAGAGCAACCAAAGTCTACGAGAACTTGTGATTCGATCTGAAGATGAAGAGATGTTGACTTCGGACCAAGTTGAGGTATTGCATGGAGCAATGACAGCCTCACGGCTGAAGAATCTTGATATTCGAACATGTAAATTTGCAAATGATGGATCTCTAGAACAGATACCAGATACTCTTGGCTTGCACCAACGTGGAACGCATCGATGTTACTTGTGAATTCAACTCCCATTATTCGGCACTTTTTACGCTTCTCCAGGATCTGACTAACATCCTGAAACACGTAGTTGTATCCACGAGGACAGACAATAATGTTGATGGTCCCGATAGTCTCGACGGACATGAAATGGTACGTGAGGTTACATCTGTTCTCACAAATAACACCAAGTTGATAGGTTTGAGATTGAAATGGTGGAGAGAACAAATGTCTGATATTGCTTACGACTACTTCAAAAAACTTATTTGCGATCAATCCAGTATTGAGAGTATTTACAACTCAAACCACACACTGGAAGAACTCATATTGGGCGATTCATGCGCGCTATGGATCTACGAACTTTCAAGACTCAATAACAACAAGGACAAAGCCCAAGTTGTACGAAACAAGATATTGAAGTACTACTTCGTTGGAGATTTTGATGTAATGCCATTTACAAATATGCCAGTGTCAGTTGTGCCTGAGGTGATCTGCCGTATCAGATCGGACACCAAACAGTCTTTGCAGTCTGCAATATTTCGGCTGCTCAATTGCATTCCTGAATTGAGTAATATGGGAAACAGAAGCCTTTCGTCTACGCAAGCCGGTAAGATGAAACGCCAAAAGATTGAAGAAAAAGTATGAATGTGGAAGAGGAAGGATGCAGCAAACAGCAAGATGTATGCTAAAGTAATCTAGGCGGGATAAGGCCAACAAGTCTGACTTGATATTGTTTTATTACTCCACTGCAATAATATATGTTCAACATGGCCCACCGTTTAAGCAAACAACTACAATCGTAGCACTTTCTCTTAGATACTCAGCTCAAAACGACTTGAATCGAACTCAGTGCTGCAGTTTTGTTTATTTACGAGAGCCTGGTCCACAAGATTGACAAGAAAGGCAATGGTAAGATAATATGCAACATTTGAATGAAGATGCTGAAAGGCCAGCAGCAGATTCTGGAGTCATGGACAGCTCAGGTCGTTGAAACTTTAGTCCTTCTTGTTCATCGATGTCACTTAATCCAATTTCATATCCCCGTAATTCTTTGGTGGATCAGGTCTCTTGTCGTAAGTGTTATTCAAAGAGGCATTAGAGCTGGAGGTGTAATCCTTTGGTCGATTGATATTGTCCTTCCACCATTGGCTTATTTCTGATGATGCAGCTGTCTTGTCTGAAGTTTGCATGGCAATCTTGGTTCGATTGGGAGGTTCGTCATTGAGCAGCGACCGCAGCAGGGAGTTTCGCAGAGGCCCTTTTGGTGTAGCATCGAGCTCATCTCCAGTTCTATCGAATACTGTTGGATGCTCGGGAGAATCAGTGTTGGGAATCGGTCGGACCCTCTTTTCGTTATACCAGTCCGATTCTGCTTTTGGTTGCGATTCAGCTTTGGTAGACCTTACTGCTTTCTTGTTAACTTCAAGCTCGGCACCTGTTCGATCGGCGACTTTATGACGTTCGGCTGCCTCTGAGTTTGGAGCTGGTCGTACTCTTTGTTCATTATACCAAGTAAAGTCTCCATCATTTACTGCAGGTAATATATCGGGTACTTTGGATGACTGTCTGTTTTGCTGTGCTCCCGAACGATCAGACACGGTGGGTCGTTGCTCAGGATCTGAATTAGGTATCGGCCGGACCCTATTTTCAACATACCAAACGCCATCAGAAGTAGGTTGCGTATCAGTATTCGATGTGGTAGACTTGCGATCCTGTTGTGCTCCAGTTCGATCTGTTACTTTGGGACGTTCTGCCACGTCTGAATTGGGCACTGGCCTTACGCGTTTCTCGTTATACCACCCCGGTGTTGTGGGTTGCGAATCAGTTGATTTCGATGCCTTTCGTTCAGATTGAGCCCCAGTTCTATCCGTTACTTTTGGTCGCTGCCCTGGATCTGAGTTGGGAATTGGCCGTACCCGCTTCTCATTGTACCATCCTCGATCTAAACGTTGTTCTGATACAGACTTCTTAGTGGCATCGCCAACGTACTTGTCAACTGTTGCATAATTTGGGCGATCTGATGTAGGAACTGGTCTTTGGCGCTTTTCAATGAACCATCGATGCTCTTCTATCAATGTTGCCGATTTAGATACATTTTTAGCTGTTTCAGTTATAAGAGGACTATTCATCTCTGCAATAGTTGCTTGGGTCAGCCACTCAGATTTGCGGCTAAGTTCTTTTTCTGCCCTGCCTTGTTTCAAAGATGAGGCAAATTCAATGACTGATTCGGGTTGGGAGTTCACTGAATGTTTAGACTCGGATGTCGACTTTGGCTGCAACCGAGAATCAAAATTACTCAATGCCAGCTCGCTCAAAGATTGCGACTGCTGAGCAGCATTGCCCGAGGCCAACTCGCTCAAAGATTGCGACTGCTGCGCTGCATCAGATGTACGTGCTGCTATTCGGTTCACAACCTCTGCCTGCTCCAGCACATAATTGTCATCATCTCCGATATCCAAATTACTCTCAATCTCCTTCTCCACCTTACCCAAAGCCTCCATCCACGACCTCACAGAATCTGATCTCCACTGATCATTCTTCTCTGGCAGCACTTCATTGTCAAATTCATCATCATTCTCACCTTGTTGTCCCAACGTGTCCAAGTACCCGTTGGATGATCTATTCCCAATAATACCACTCTTCATTGCCTCTTCCCTTCGCTTGGCTTGGCGAGCCGAGATGGATGCTTGGAGTTTTTCGCGATATTCTTCCGGGGACATTTCATCCATGCCCGGAATAACGTAGGTGTTTCTGGTGCCGCGTGCTAGGCCGAAGCCAGTTTGGCCGTCGTAGGCTGGACCGTCATCGTTTGATACGTCAGTGACTCCGTAGCCTGTTGGTTGTGGTGGTACTTGTTGTGAGGGTGCCACTGCTGCTGCTGCTGGCTGAGGAGGTGGATTACTGGCAACAGGAGTTGATGGCATGGCAGGTTTGATGGTGTGTGTGGTACTTGCCACTGAATTTGAAGGAATTGCAGCAGAGCCTTGCATTATTATATACATAAAATGATTGGAAGTGAGGTTCAGGTGAATCAGTACTCGAGTTAGAGAAATATTGCAAATCAATTGTACACGTTGAAAGTATAGTTCAGTGTTAATGAACTCACCAGAAGCGTACCCATCTGCAATTTTCTTCTTCATTCCCTCTGGATCCTTCAAATATGCACTAACATGTGACAATAATACATCATGAAATTGTGAACACCAAGCACATATCATAATAAGAGTACACACAGATTTACACAATCCAAACACTCACTTCATCTCCTCGACAATACGCCCAGTCTCCGCTTCAAACTCTTGCACATCACCCATACTCAAACTGCCCTTGCCATCCTTGACCCTCTTTTCCAATTTAAGCAACGCCGATTGAAAATCGTCGTATATTTCTTGCGTGAACAATTTGGGCACTTCTTCCTCGGCGGAAGCAGAGTTGGCAGCGTGTTTGGCAAGGACGTCAGTTGCGGTCAGGACTTTTGGGGGAGGTGATGGTGATGGTAGGTCTGCCATGGCCATTGGGAGGGATGATTTGTGATTGCATGATGGATGAATGGAGGGTGTGAAGGCTGATGCCGTGGTGGCTAGAAGGGTGGAGACGGCGGTGGTGAGCCTCATGGTTCAGTTTGTGTTTGGTACGGTGTGGGTAAGTGCGTTTTCTGTGGTGTGATGTGGTGTGATGTGGTGTGTGGTTGTGAAGGAAATGAGCGAAACTTTAGCGAGTATTAGACGTCACAACTGGATACAAATGAGTTTGGATCCTTCTGGACACAAAGTTGGAAGGGTTAGCCTACACAAACTGACGATGATCGTGTGTCTATTATTCAAAGAAAACATGTTGGGCTCTTATACTTATCTCCCACTCGAAGACTATCAACGTCAGGGGCTTTACATGCTTCGGTCGGAGTTTGTCACTCCTCCCAAAATCTACTACAGCCTCTTGCTCCTCCAATAACAACAGCGCGACTAGAGTTAAGACAGCATAATTGAAAGTGAATAAGAAACAGCACTAATACAACCACGGTGTCTGCCGTCTCATTGGAAACCGACAGGCTGTCAAAGGCTGTTTGCCAATATCGAATTTGGCTCCTACAGATTCGATGTCAACGAATTGCAATTCATCATCAGCAACCATGTCCATCTCGTGGCGACAAAATAGATCCTTGAACGGCTCATCGAAATCCATGAAGAGGAGACGGCGGCTCCTCGCTGTGACGACTTTGTTATCGCCGGCTGCGGCTCAGACGACGGTGTCTGCCACCACTTGGGCTGCCTCTACTAATGCGGCTCAAACAACGGTGGCTGCCTCGACACCTGCTGCGACTGAAGCAGTTTCTGCCACATCTTGGTCGGCCAATACTAAAACGACGGCTGGCGCCACATCTGTAGCAGCTTCAGCCACCACTTGGGCTGCCTCTACTAATGCGGCTCAAACATCGGGGGCTGCATCGACACCTGCTGCGGCAGCTTCAGCCACCACTTGGTCGGCCAATACACCGGCAGCAGCTCAAACGACGACTGCCTCGGAGCCAGAGCATACGTGTCCGCCCGAATTGAACGGATGGGCGCCTTCACCCGACTGCACAAAGTATTATTGGTGCAATGCCGGCAATCTAGCCAGCATGGCCTACGATTGCGTGGAGGACACTCTCTTTGATGCAGTGCAGCTCACATGTCTGCCTGCCGCCGATGTTATATGCGAGACGCCAACGACGTCCACCTCCACTGTCACTACCACGGAATCCTACACCTGGACAGAATCACCCACGGCCTTTGTATCTGATGCACCCACCCCTGCCAAAGGGACAGCATCGCCAGCTATCGAAACCTCTGGCGCCGGTGGTGGTAAGAAGAAACGAAAAACAAGGGCACCAACCACCTCCCGCCCGACCAAATCCCCCACAACTTCTTCTCCAACAGAAACACCCACAACACGCTCCCCCACAGTCCATCCCACACCCCGCGAAACCTACATCGGAGACGCAATCTACTACCCCGACTTCCCCTCTCGAAGCTGTCAAACCCAAAACGCACCCCAATGGCTTACACCCGAAGAACTCTTTACGACCAAAGCCGAATGCTGCGAAAAGGTCATGTCCTGGATTCCCTTGGAAGACTGTTTGGGTGCTAATTGGACAGAGACCAATTATTACTTTACTCCTACCGAATCGCCCACGTTGCGTCCTAGCCATGGTCCGAGTTTGGGACCGAGTGAGGAGCCGACTTACATGCCTACGGAAAATCCTACGGTAATTCCGACGTTTGCTCCGAGTAGTTCGGAGCCTACGGCTGTACCTAGTTTGGTGAGTACTGTTTGACTGCAGTTAATGTTGTGTGTCTTCTTAATATACAAAGCTCACGAAATCTCTGTAATGGTCCTGTGTTACATTTCCAAAAACAGACACCAACCCAATCACCCAACGGGGCACCAACACACTTTCCATCCTCTTCACCCACACTCTCCCCCACCGAATTTGAAAGCTCTTCCCCAACACTCACACCAACGACGGAATCACCCACACCTGCACCTACTGTCGATCAAAAAATCGTCATGGCCGCCAAATTGGAAACAGCCTCTCAGGTACAAGAATCCTATCTTGTCGATTTGATCGGATGGGCCAATGAGGGTATGGAGACGTACTCGACTCAAGCCTTTTCGAACACATTCAGCACCGAGGTGCCGGGTACAACTACCCATTCTTCCATTCTGCAATTCGATTCTCAAGTGTCAGAGTTGATGCTGCCAGTATCCGATGATGCCACCGTATCGCGACAACGGCCCAATTTGAACTTTGGAGATCATCAAGCATTGGCTGTGGATGGCGGTGATCCTACTTCGACTGTAGGTGATTCGGACGGTGAAACGTTTGATAGTCTCCTCAAGTTTGATGTATCCTTGATTGACTCTTCGAGAGCAGTGGAGAGTCTCGTGTTGAAACTGTATGTGGTGGAGGGGTGTAAGTCGGGAGGGACCTTTACTACCACCTCAAATACGTCTTGGGAATCCAGTACCATTACTTGGGATAGTGCCCCGATGGCGGATGGAGAGTGGTTGGCCAGTTTATCGACTTTACCTGCCTCGGAATGGATTGAGGTGGATATTACCAAGGCATTGTCGTGGCACGATGCCGCCTCGGCGTTTGTGGACCCTTATATCTCGATTCGTATTGAGTCTGGTGAAAATTCAAGGTGTTTGTATTCTTCGATGGAGAGTGGAGATGCATTGAGTCCTCGTATGGTTGTAAAGTATATGGAACAGACTGTTATCGAGATGAGCGAGACACACCAAGGAGATGATGTCAAGCCTTTGCTTCCTCCACCTGTAATTGGTGACTTTTTGTTACTCAAGGCCACCGATGATGCCACAGTAGTCGGATCAAAGCCTTCAAGCAACTTTGGCAATGAGCCCAATTTGCTCATGGCTTTTGATTCGCAAACACGTGATATCTTTGACTCGCTGATACGATTCGACCTGACAGAATTGGTATCAACACCGGCAAGGACGGCTGTCCTCTCACTGTACTCTGAGACCGAGTGTGTCTCGGCTGGTATGTTCACCACCACCTCCAGTGACAGCGAATGGGACGAAGATACAGTCAACTGGGGCAATGCACCCATGTACGAGCCCGGCACTCAATCCGGAACATCACTGGGAGTGTTTGGAGCTGTCGAAGCCAACAAATGGAACGCATTCAATGTTCTGCCTGCAATTAACAATGCAGTCAAGCAGGGCAAGAGTGCATTGACCTTTAGAATAAGTTCGGGCAATCTGAACCCGTGCCAATTTACCTCAAGGAATGGAGGCAGGGCACCCAAGTTGATGATTGCCTTTTAGGGAACAATATTTTTGTACAATAGATTGACAGTGTCGCATATTCACATCATCAAATTAAAGATAAATGGTGTATAGCTACTCATGTGTACCTAGGCGAATAGGGAAGAACAGATATAGATAGTGTCACATATCATAGGGGTGTGTGTATATCTACTGCTGGGAATCACATTAAATTTTACACGGTTACATTCCAGACTCTCTCAAGTTCTTCATGAGTTTCTGGTACTTCATATTGCATTGCATTAGTTTCCCGTTCGCAGCGGCCTTTGCTTGACCTTCTTTCTCCATCACGAGTCTCAGCTCTTCTGCTTCTTTGCTGTTTCCGCCAGCCACCAATGACTCGAGCCTTTCACGGGCCTTGCCTTCTCTCGTCATGGCATCAGATATCTCGGTGAGGATTGGATTGGACTCATTGAGTTGATCAGTAAAGATGTCTACCTGATGCTGAAAAAAGTCGTGCTTTGCTTGGTCTCCTAGTTCTTTTGCAGATGTGGCTTCAAGCATGGCTTTGGTGACTTCTATTGACAAGAAGAGAGTCAGGAAGTTACGAATGCCAAATCCTCCGCAGCCCGGCTTCAGCTCCTTGGGACAGCCATCAGGGCCTATACACTCAGAGCACACTCTCTGAATGAACTCAAAGAAGGGGGCTGCTTCACCGGGGTTTCGCTGCAGGATGTTGGATGTAAAGATTTGAAACAGTAAGTCTTCTCCCTGTACATCTACAAGAATTTGGTTTCTGACGATGGACACGTAGGATTCCTCGGAGAGGTGATCTCTGAGCAAGTAATACAGATTCACATATCGAGAACGCATTATAGTATCCAGAATAAAGCTCTCATTCTTGTGGTATTCTTCACTGCAAGGTGCAGGAATGTCGGCATCGAGTACTTCCTTCACTTTGCCTATTGACACACCAAGATCAAGAGATAAGTCGTCAAGTACCAAACTTTGTTCAGCGCAAATCTCAAATACTGCACTTGCGCACTCTGAAGATACAACATTGCTGTATTGTTTAGTAGCATTGTTGTCTTGTATTCCTTTCATGAGCAAGTCTTTAGTTAGCACTCCATAGTACGAGCGAGGAATGTTCAAGAAAGTGAAGCCCTAAAGCAGAGATGGCGGCTCGTTAGAATAATACAGCAGATCTATCAAGGCATAATATGAAATCCTTTACCTCTCCAAACACTTTTCTCCTGTCATTTGCTTGCTGAACAAATGTTACAATGTCTTGTACACGAGAAGCAACATGTTGTACACCTTGGCCAATCTCCTGAAGAAATCCGTGGACGTGTCTAGGTGAAATGCACGATACTGTTTAGAGTTGCACAAGTTAGAGGTTGTGCATTCAATAAAGACAGTTGTTCCTTACCCAACTTTGGTGAGTGCATTATTGATTGGCAAATAGATTTGACTCTGATCCTTCAATGCTGAATCCTTTTCTGCCGTTGACAAAGCTGATACATTTCCAGTGACCGTACTCTCAATCTGGGCCTCTCCAGCCGCAACCACCCCAGCATTGAAATCGACCTGAACATTGTGAGTGGTTATGAGCGAATGGTTTAGATGAGTCCAGATAGAGATAAATAGATCTCACCTTAGGTGTAAAGAATAAGGTGTCCTCTAAGGTCTCAAGGAAACCAGTTCTGCTGAACACTGTACCAAGGGGAAATAGAATATGAGCTCTGCGTGTGGCATGACATCGGCATTTGTAACGTTTGTCACTCACCGTTTGAGACCCAATGGTCAAAATACGCAGAAGAACACGAATGATGAAACTTGGCAGGCACCCATTTGATTCCTGGAAGCTTGCACACCTTGTCTCTCGAGCCGTTAGTCTCGATGAATCTCAAAATGGTACCTTCATCTGCAGGAGACGTGCTTTTCTCTCCCTTGTAGTATGCAAATACTTCAAGAATGTCATCACCCGTTTCATATGATTTCACTCCTTCTTTGTAACAGTCGATTAACAAATCTGGATGCAGATCATGGTATCGTTGATAGATCTCGTTGAGACAGCCAGATCCTACCTGGAATGCTAGGACTGCAACCCCTTGACGATTGTCATGAGCTTTGAAGAATCGTTCAATGTTTGCTTTATCAAAGAATAAGAACCACAGTAAATGAGTTTCCATGGCCGAAAAGAGACATTTACAATAGACTACTCGATATTAACTTACCTCGATCAAAATGCACGTACTTCTCATCCACAATCCCACCCACTTGAACGTTACCCAATGACGAGACTACAATCTGAATACCCTTTGGATCACTGGACGTAACAAGCACAGTCTTGGTTGAACTACAGACACCACTGGGTGGATAACAACCTGTCACACGAAATCCGAACCCAGCAATCAGTTGCTTCACCACATCCCTTCCATGAGAGGAATACCCCTCACTGGCAGGTGAGGCATCTTGCATTGTGTTCCAAATCTCCTTGCCGCGAGTTACCACATCCAATTCTACACCGTTGTTATCGGGATCGAATTCGTGGTGGAAATTGTTGATAGAATCTTCATAGTTTTTGTATTCATCCACGTCTGCAACGTGATCGACGTAGAGATGAACGTGAGAGAATTGAATGTCGAGACCTTGGGGTATGTGAAGGTCTACTTCTTCGCTTGCTTCGTCGGTGATTGCCATGGCTACGCAGGTTAAGAGAACAGAGTTTATGAATGTTCATGTGAATGATCATTCTGGCTTAGGTAGCATGTCAGGAAGCCGGTTGCAAGCAGGCGGATCTCATGGTTGATTTGTTCTTCTTATCAGTTCTGAAAGTGAGGGGAGTGATGTTGAGGTATCTTAGAACAGCTTCGATAGTTCGAAGAGCTTCTTAGAATGATTAAGTATCCTTTTACCTCTGTTTAAACAAAACCCGTTTTCCGAGAAGCAGATTCTCCGTCTCACCTTCCACGAAAAGCAAGTCTCCAGAGGTCACAGGCCACAGGCCTGCTAAGATCCAAGAGAGACATCTGAATCCACAACAGCATAGACGAAGGCAAGAGGTACGGAGGAGGGTGGTGTTAATCGAAGTGGCGGCCGCAGTGAGCTCGGCGTTTGTATCAGAAACCGTTGATACCAATATTATTGGGGCATTGGTCTCATCTAGATTTTTAGGCACCTCGTCCACCTATATTGATTCGTTCAACTAGCACTTCGTCACGTCATTTCAAGATGTATCGTCAACTTCGTCTGCTATTGACGCTGCTGGCATCGTCCGTTGTCCACTTCGTTCATGCCTCTGATGCGGAGATGAACCAAAATGTAAGCCGTGCCGACATGTACCACAAACGGCGTCGTCCACATTCAGTCTCTTACATCCTAGACCCAGACGAAGAAAGTACCAACACGCCGAGTAGCAACATTCAGTGCAAGTCCATTATTGCCATTGGTAAAACAACCCTTTGGACCGATCAGGTCGATGCTGCCCGGTCTACAGACAGATTTCATCACTCAGGTGAAGAGTTTGTTTGTGAACGTTACAATGAATCAGATGTACCAATTCAAGGAACTCATCAACAGATTCAAGAGCTACGTGATTTACTAAATAATGGTACTTTAGTTAGTGCAGAGTCCACCATCGAAGTGTATCAACAAGAAACGACGAGATTAGTCACATATAACACTTCCGAACAAGACCCACGAAATCACGTAAAATTGCCTCCAGGAAACATCATCCTTAAACAACCCCAACAACAACGTGGCAGATCCAAATTTGTCTACGAAGGAGAGAAACCAGTTTTAGCCATCAGAGTCATTGACAAAGATGGATTAGCTGTCGAAGATGATGCCAAGACGATCTCCGATAAAATCTTTGGATCATACGGGGACACTTCCACCATGACAAGTCAGTTTGCTGCATGTTCGTTCAACAAACTAAAGATTACATCACAGGGTAGCCGAAATATACAAAAAGTGCTGAGTGCCCCGGGTGTATTGGAAGTAAACATTGGTATCTCCATTACTGATATCGATCAGGGTTCAATGAGAAACGCTGTGTACCAGGCAGCCGGGGAAAAGCTTGGGGTTGCTTTACCTGGACCCTTTCAGCATGTAATGTTTATCTTGGAGGGGTGCTACAAGGATTGTGGGTACGTGATTTGCTTGATGGTTAACAATGTCGATCTTTCTTTTTTGACCCGATTCACTTCTTCTTGGCTGTAAAGTTGGGCTGCTTATGGTAAGATATTTTCGAGGTGAATGCATCTAGCTGACCTTCTTTGACGTGATGCTAACTTTCAATGTCATCTTGATTTTCATAGCGTATGTCAACAGTTGGTTGAGTGTCTATCAAGGGCCTTTTTACAAGTTCCCCGGAGTTCAAATGCACGAGCTTGGACACAAGTGAGTTTACGAGTTGTTGCCACCGTGTGATTAAACATATTATTCATTTAAAACATTGTTTGGGGCAACAAAGTATGAATCTAGGACATTCTGGAGGTATTGATAAAGAGACATATACGGATCACACTTGTCTGGTAAGGGTTTGGTGTTGTCATGTGAATGTGTATTAATCCACACTTATCTCAATAGTATCTCGTATTCATTAGATGGGCAATCCTCTCTACAGTGACACCGTTGCGAAAATGTAAGTTCGTAATAAGTATAACTCATTCTAGCAGCAAGATAAATCTCACTGACATTTAATCGGCGTGTATGCAGGTGCTACAATCAGGCAAAGAACTTTCAATTAGCTCAAGCAGGGGCTTGGTTCAGCAAAAGTCATATCGCGACATTCGATTCTGGTAGAAAAGGTGGGACTCATTGGACTGGTCGTCTATTTGGTGCAGCAGAATACGACATAAATACTGCAGGCAATCCAATTGCCGTCAAGCTTGTAACTGGATCTTCTCGAGATCTCTTCATAGGTTTCAATGTAAGTCGGGAGTTACATAAATAGATCTAAGTTCTGCTTCTCATCTTTTTACCCTCTATTCAGCGAGCTACTGGCCCAAATGCAGACAATCAGCAGGCCTCCGATGCAGTCACGATTACAGAAGCTGGCAATGGCGCTGGCTACTCACAATCGTACATAAAAGCACTCCTTGGCTCTGGACACGACATGACATTGCCAAATTGGCGAGGTTCAGGTCAAAGCTTGACGGTAACAGTCAACGAGATAAACTCATCTGTTCGCCCAGGTTATGCAGACATAACAATAACTTTTGGGTCTCAATCAAAGGATCCAACTAGGTAAGATGCTTGATTATTCAATATTCCTTGATAGTCATGTTCTTAATACATTCTGCCGTCAGGAATCCGACCCTGCAGCCATCTAAGCAACCTGCACTCACTCTGCCAACATACTCACCAACATTCCTCCCAACGATATCGGATGAAGAAGGATCGCTACAAACTGGAAACACAGGCACGCTTGACAAGGCGGTCAAGGGTTTAATGTTTAAAGTGAAGGCAAAGAAAGATATTACGATTCTATCGTTTGATTTATACTCAAGAAGAAATGGAAAATCTGAAGTTACCATTTACACCAAGCTCGGAGACTATCAAGTAAATACTCGCCAAAGTGGGTGGAATATTGTTTATAAAGATACTATCCAGCTTTCTAGAGTCGGTACAACCATGGAAGGACTTGCTGTTGAGGTTGCTGCAGGGAGCACGCAATCCTTTTTCGTCTACATCAATACCGGTATGAGAATCACAACCACAGCCAGTCCTTTACAGCCATATAGTCAAGACGATGCTATGATAATTTACTCTGGAACTCTATTCAGACGTGAATTCTACAACACAGTTGGATATGGACAGTTTGCAGGGGCTATCAAGTACGATATGGAGTAGTTTAGATCAATTCCAGGTGGTATTGAAAATCACTTGGAAATGATGCTCCGAACACAAACAACGATATGTGCATATTATCACTCGAATATCCAACGTTTCGGGATACAATCATATCAGATACATACTATTCAATCAAATGCATACAATTCTTATATTGAAGAGCTGCTAAGTAGACTCATTTAGCATTGCCTCCAGCTGCTTTTGATATTGCGAGTAAACTGTAAATAATTTTCGCTCCATCAGCCCAAAGAACTTCGTAACCGTAGTTGCCTTTTCTGGTCAATGTAGCTGGAAACAGTCCATCTTCTTCTTTGCCATGATCACAAGCAGAGTGATGCTGTACCATCGTTTTCGATCTTTGATTTGAATTGTTGCCTCCTCCACAGCCATGCTGTGACTTACCAATCACTTGTATGTTTGCTAGCAGAGATTCATCAATGTCACCAGTTTTAGGATCCCTGCACCTCAAATCAAATCCGTGGATTGTCTTTTGATATCCTCCTTCATTGCCAAACAATCTAACAGTGAAATGCCGTGTTTCGTTGTCAACACTCAATTGAGTCAAGGGTACATCAAACTCAAGCTCTCCTGCTTCTTCGATGACAAGTGTAAAAATACTTCTTCCATTGCTGATAGTAGACTCAACTGATAACGGTGGCAGTCCATGTTGAATACGAAGTAAATCTACGGATATTGCATTAGCCAGTTGAGAGAATGCAGCAAGCTCATCTTCTGTGTCGGTTGGTTTGTCTGCGCACAGAGGAGTACCAGAATCATTCATTGTATTCAAAGTTGTTGATATTGGAAGATGGAATGTATGGGACTGATTTGGCATGAACTGAGACAACTTTGAAGCCATGCTTTCATCTGTGGGAGATTGTGACTTCCCAAATGGATAATGCCTACCACCACCTTCACAGACAAAGTAGGACATATTCTCAACCAAAGCCAAAGTCATAACACCCATTTCACCAAACATTTGCACTCCTTTTACCACGTCAGCCCAGGCTAACGCACTTGGAGTTGATACAGCCACAGCACCAGAGAGTGATAATGATTGGCAAACTTCCAATTGTATGTCTCCAGTTCCTGGGGGCATGTCTAAGACAAGAACGTCAAGCTCACCCCAGTTTGTTCCTTTTAGCAGTTGAGAAACAACTCGACCAGCCATTGGGCCTCGCAAAACAGCAGCCCCTCCATTCTGGCCACTTCCGGGAACCCCACTGTTGGGTGAGACATATCCCAAAGACATGAGCTTGACCCCACGGTGTTCAATTGGCTCTATTATCCCTTCGCCCATATCTGGTGGTGATTTGCGTACAGCAGGATCGTCAGGTTTGACAAGTAGCGGCAATGATGGGCCGTATACATCCAAGTCAAGTAAACCTACACGCCCTCCCATTGATGCAAGTTGATATGCTAGATTGACTGCTATTGTTGATTTTCCTACGCCACCTTTGCAACTATAGACTGCTAAGAAATGCTTAATGTTTTGTAAAGTAGGTAATGTTGATTGCGATGTCTTGAGGTTGGGTTTGGTTTGTTGTCGTGTTGACTGTGGTTGTATCCGTATCTCAACCGGAATTTCTTTTGGATCCAGAGTTCGTAGCATGTCACTCCCATTCGATAATGCAACTTTCTCCTGTACAGCTTGAGCTAGATTAGCTGATAATTCATGTAGTTGAGGATGCAGCAGTGTTGGTGGGCACACATTCAATACAAGTGATTTTTTGGCAGCATCTATACTTGATCCACAATCACCAAATGAAACTAGAGATGGAATTGAAATACTTTTGATCCAGTTCAACCCCTTTTGGGTAACAGTCTTCCCTAGTACTGGATCAACAAGTTTTGTGTCATCGAGGCCATTGTTGTTCAATGAATATATAAGGGCGTCTTCTAAATCAGCAGCTTGCCTTGCTGACAACTTGTAGAAATCTATGACGTTTGTGCACCCATAACTGTATGTCTTGGTGAGCAGATGTCGACCGCTAGATGACGAAAGCATCCGGCTGTTGATTTTGGATATGTTTTGAAAGGATCTGGAAATGTATTCGCGTGTATTGCCAGCTGGCATCCAAAGAGTTCGATGGCGATGAAATCTATGAAACTTTGACATTACTTTGACATTGGACAGTGAGATGAAGGGAGAGGAGAGAGTCTCTTGGAAAACTGAGACCTGGAAATGAATCTCAACCTACAACCTACCTTTAGCGAGATAAATTATGTAAGGTAAATTTTACCGTACCGCCTAGGAAATAAAGGTAATAGGAGGCCAAGGAGGAGGGCATCAATGCGGCTGGCTCCTCGTGCAGCACATCAAGCTGCCAGAAAATTGCACATGGGGTGATTTGAACGAGGCTTGTGCATTGTGTGATGACTTCAACCCAAGGATTTCAAATCACTATGCATCGATGGGCAACGCATTTTGTTACCACGAGTTATCTGAGTTCATGTATAGAGAGGCTCGCATTATTGGTGAGAAGTTACCGCTTTTGGATGACATGAGCAAAGATGTAATGCGACAGCTATTTATATCGAGGGGGGTGTATCAGATCCTTCACGCACAAGAAAGAGGTTTTTTTCAACTTTCATCTTCTACGAACCCAGATATTTTCAAAGCTGCATTGATGCCTCTTGCGTACCTTATTGACCAGTTATTAGAACATCCAAATGGTGGTGGTTTGAGCAATATTCAAGTCAATCAAATGTTAACCAGTCCTCGTGAATTGGTAAGATTCTTTCATAGACGATGTGCCTGTAGCTGTCTGAAGAATATTTACTACACTCTGAAAGATAACACATCAAAGATGACAGTTCGTCATGGTTGCAAAACGGCAAACGAAGCAAAAGATGTCTTCGAGTGTGAGTGCAAATATAGAAATTACTGCTCTCGTGAATGTGCTAAAAACGATTGAGATTGGGCCAAGCATAAGAGTTAATGCAAGCTACTGCAAGACATGTAAGTCGTGTGAGGCTTGGATCAGTGATGAACACCGTGGCTAGCAAAAGAGAATGAATCAAGATGAACAGCCAGGCAGAGATATACAATATACTTAACTTTATTTCAAGTGGCATCGTTTACTTTAGCGAGATAAATTATTATCTAAGGCTCTAAAAATTTACCCTTGCCAGATCCAGTGGAAGTATCTTTTTTTAAAATAATTTGAAAAAAA
>JALLPI010000622.1:0-22919 GCA_036939935.1 Cyclotella atomus | reverse complement strand
CGTTTATTTTAATTTCTACACTATATTGTTCGACTGGCTCAAGCAGCTCAGGTCAGTCCCAAATTGATATCAACTGGTAGAGTCTGATTTTATGTTGACAATTGGATGTGAGGTCACGTTTAGACCCGTTTAGGAGGGAATAGTTGGGCATGGGAGAAGAGAAGACGAGGCTTTTGTTTTTGTTGGCAGCGGCAATAGGAATTGGCTGACTACAGGGATTCCTGGGGATGCTGTCTCTGGGCAGTTCATTGTGTGGTGGTGCGCGGCGGGGATACAAGGGACACTCAAAAATGGGCGATGGGCAAGCCCACTATCTATCCCTTTCTCTTTTTGTTGATGTTTCCCGCCCAGTTGTTCGAGAAAGTCATGCAGTTTCCCAGAGTCATTAGTGACTTGTGAAAGCATTAGAGCCTCTCACATCATTCACAACTGGCGTCAATCCCGCTCTTTAAGAGTCATCGGGACCCAATTTCTCTTTGTGCATGATGTCTTCTAAGGCCTACTTTGCAATCTCTCATGACAAATCACGTGCACTTCCAACGTGAATGTAGTTTCCTCATTCTAGGAACGATCTAGAGAAGCCGACCAAGACGGTTTCATTCGGGTTTGGCACGGTATTACTTAGGAGGCTTGCGAATGCCCAAGCGCTATTCACAACACAACTCCGCCGTGCCCATCGCTGCACTAAAAAATACGACTACCAGCCCTCTCGAGAATGCATGCAGGAAAGCTAGAACCAGAGACAAACCGAACTCCAAAACATGAAAAAGCAGATGAAAGCACGACGGTCTCATAAATTTGCCCTTGAAACAAACATCACTACTTTCGCTTCAAATCCAATTGCCAAAGCATCAGTTCCACAACATAAACGGAGACAACAGTTCCAATACCATATAACATTATGAACTTCACCAACAACAACTCATCATTCTGTGGCGACTTCTCGGGATTCTCCTTTGCTAATACAAACCTCAACATGGACGGATCAGATCAATTCCAAAGCAATGGCCAGGCCCAAAATGGTTTGGATCTCAACAGTCTCAACGCCTACCTTCAGAACAACCTTCGGAACAATCAGGGCGTCAACTGGACGACGTGCAATCACTGCCAGCAACTCTTTGCCAACAACGATTATGCCCAGCACGAGAGTACCTGCCCCATGCGCCCGCAAACCAACGATGCCTCTGGTATCAACCTCCAGCTCCAACAGTACCTCCAATTGCAGCAGAACAACATCAATTTGCAGCAGCAGTTCGAGCAGCAGCAGGCTCAGCTCAACCAGCAGTTCCAAGAACAACAGGCTCAGCTCAACACAAGCCATCACCAACAAGCCGCCTTCTCGGCATTGGCGTCCATGGGAGGAGACAACATGCAAATGAGCAACGCTCCCTACTGCATGCCCGCCCTTCCTAAGACCAAAAACTACCAAGGTCTCAATGCTCTCCAACAAGGCATTGCAATGAACGAGTCCGCCGACGGCATGGCACGAGACCAATTTGATGCTCTCGTGAATCAGCTCCCGGCCTTCAACCCGCCCGCTGCATCAGCTAACAATGCCGTACTCTCCCCTCCTCCCGAGTCCAACTCAACCGAATACTTCCCGCTGGCCCTGACTCCCGAAGATGAAAAGTGGCTCACACCCCTCCACTGCTTCGTGAGACAATACTGCGCCGAAGTCTTCGTGGCCACCTCCGCCGACGTCGAGGCACCCTGCATGGGCAAGCGCAGTCCCGTAACGGTAGGTCAAGTGGGCATCCGCTGTCCGTACTGCAGTCCCAAGAACGAGGAAACTCGTGCCGCTGGCCTCGGTTACGATGTGGCCCGCGCTCGCGAGAATGGCGTTGTCTTTCCGTCGATTGTGTCGAGAATCTACAATGCCACTATTAACCTCCTCCAGAGGCATTTGCGCACGTGTTCCTTCGTCCCACCCGCCGTGTTGGCCAAGTATGATGAGCTCAAGGCGTCGAATGCTCGTTCGGGTGCCTCCAAGAAGTATTGGGTTGAGAGCGCACTACGTATGGGATTGTATGATACTCCCGATGGTATTCGGTTGAATACGGAGATGTATCTTCAGACTAAGATGGATGCCAAGAGGTGCATGGTTCCTCAGGCTGGTGGGTTTGCCAAAGCTGATGCGACTGTTGAGGAGGATTCCAATGCTCCTCCTTTGGTATTGCCCACGGATAAGAGGTATACTACCGCCTTTACTTTCCATTTGATGGCCCAGATGCAGCCTTGTGTGTTCACCGAGGCAGATCGATTGGGCCGTAGGAGGAACCTCGAGGTTGGGTTTGCAGGATTGGCATGCAGACATTGCTTCGGTGGACATGGCAATGGAAGGTTCTTCCCGTCGAGTATCAAGACTATGAGCGATGCCAGCAAGACCTTGGATGCCATCCATAAGCACATTCGCGTGTGCGGCCAGTGCCCCCAGGATATCAAGCAGGGCCTCGCCAATCTGAAGGAGTTCCACGACAGCGAGAAGAGCAAGATGCCTTTCGGAAACCAACGTGCATTTTTTGCCAGGATTTGGAGTAGGTTGCATGACAATGACAAGGCTTCCATGTCTGACTCAACTCCTTTTGAGGACTCCAAGCCTGCTGCCCTTGATAATACGGTGTTGCCCAAGCTTGAAGGTGATTCCTCCGACTCTCTTCAGGCATTGTATGCTCAACTAAGCAGGAACAATGCCACCATGAAGAAGCTGGTTAACGAGGCAGCATGACTACCCAAGGTTGTGTCTGCTGTGTCCGAGCAAGGCGATATTGTTGGGTCACGCAAGGAAAGGGATATTAACATGAAGAATGCCACCTTTGAACCGGTGGACATGGAGAATCTGGAGCCAGTCCAATCAAATTGTCAGTTTATTGCAGAAGTTTGATGTACTGTGACGATCGAGCTCATATTCGGTCCGAGTGTGGACTTGTGCTCTGGTTTGAAAGTCCTCCACTAAGTTATATATATATATTGGTGTAGACAATTTTGCCTAGAGAGTTAAGTAGTGCTACATAAGAGACAAACATGCATTGAATAATGAACACACTGCTACCTACCACTATGTCCTTCATCTCACAGATCTTTTATCGCAAACGGGAACAGCTTGAATACCAGATAAGCTACATTTGCCTGGAAGTACCCGACCAAGGTAGTTTACGATCTTGCTTAATTTTACAATCATCATCCAATACCCCTCTAGAATTACATCTTGCATCATAAGCAGTTATGATACCAGACTAGCTATCATATTTCGTTCCTCAAATCACACCATTCTCTATATTCCATTCTCAATAAAACCCATATCCTCAAGTACCATGCCTGCACAAACTCGTCTAATACGAAAAGCCTCCACCCGATCCACCATGTGATCATGATAATGGAGAATCTCACCAGCCACTGCATTCATCTGATCAACATGACTCTTTTTCAGTGCCACATCCGGAAAGGCATCTCTAACATCTGTAACGAAATTCAAGGCAGACAATACTTCATCGTCAAGTTCATAACGCTTTGCATCGACCATATTCTCAAGAACCTCGTTGAAAGCATGAGAACGCCCGGCACGTTGCCATAACAAACCCAAAATCAGCTTGACCTCTTCAAATGGCACTTCATAACTTTTATGTTTGCTGTGATATGCTTCGGGGTTCAAGAGCGCATCAACTAGTTTTTTGCGATCGGCCTTGTCGGACCATCGGCGTCTGCAGATGGAAGCGCAATCATGTCCTGTACCTGCAATTCATTATCATGTTGTTTAGACGACAAGAGGGCATCAATACAGCAGCACCAGTTTGACATACCTCTGGCGTAACCCCAATTCCATTCATTTGATTTCCAAGACGAGTTTTTAATGTTGTACAGCTGCCGTTTTGTCTCGTTCTCCACATCGTAAGACATGAGAAGCCGTGTTGTCTGATCATTAGATGAGGTCCTACACACTTTTACGCCGCCACCGACTCGTTGGGTAAGATGATTGAACCCTTGAGAAAGAGAGGTGGCTAGTAGAATAAGGAGGATTGGTAGCAGACGCGTTGCTGCGGCTGTCATCATGGTTTGACTTGAATGGCGGGTGTCAGTGGTGAGTGAGGATATCTCCACACGAAAAATAAAGGTAATATTAAGAGACACAAAATTCATCTACCTTTACAAAATTTGTGGTCGGGCTCATCTCTCTTCTCTCGTTCGGCGTTCGGCGTTCGCTTTTGCTTGTACCACAACCTACCACAACCCATAACAAACCGACAACTGCCAACTTGGACCTCTCGAACATCATGGCATCTGCAACCATCGAGATAGGGAGCTATTCTTCCGATATATCGCCCGAAGGCGTCATCCGCGCTCCTACCAAAGAATCTCTATCAACCTGCCTATCAACGCCATCACTTACCTCTCTCACAATCTGCATCAACGCTCACGAACTCTCATCTCACTACGACCCATTGGCTTTGGCCTCACTAGTTGCAAATCTAGTCCCCGGTGGCACTCTATCCATCCACGCTCCCGTCAAAAATGAAGAAACCGTAGACTGGGATGTCATCACCAAATCCTTCCTCCTCTCGGGCCTCAAGGCCGAATCAGAACAAAGAGACGGCACCGGAGGCCGGATGTACACAGCTCGCAAGGCCGCAGCCGAAAGTGGCGCATCCAAGATCAATCTCAAAGGCAAGGTGACATTATCCCTCGACGACGAAGACGACAACATGATAGATGAAGATGATTTACTCTCGGGAGCACAGGGAGGACTCCTCGCTCCTCCCTCCATGACCGCCAAAACTGCCACGGATGATTGTGGAGGGCGTAAAGCATGTGACAATTGTACTTGTGGCCGGGCGGAACGCGAGGCTGGTGAGGTGCAGGAAGAGAAGAAGGAACCACACAAGAGTTCGTGTGGGAATTGTGCCAAGGGTGATGCTTTTCGATGTGCCGGGNGAAGAGAAGAAGGAACCACACAAGAGTTCGTGTGGGAATTGTGCCAAGGGTGATGCTTTTCGATGTGCCGGGTGCCCTTATTTGGGTATGCCCGCGTTTAAGGAAGGGGAGGAGCATTTGGTTTTGAAGTTAAATGATGATGTTTAGCTGCTTGGTTCGTTTATTTCTCGAATTGGGCGGGGCTGTATTCTGTGTTGGTAAAGTAGAGCTTGAGTAGAGCACCAAGATCTAGAGAGAGTGTGTTTCCTTCACGGCAAAGACCACGTAAATTTGTTTGCTACAATCAAATATCAAATATCTTCTGTTCACATTTGAATTGAAAATCATTTTTTGTACTGTACAAGCTATGCCTATCCCATCACAATCAACCAACAACCATGCGCTATTCAAGAGTTGCCCAAATCCAAATCAAAATGAACTATCAGGCTCTTTCAGAAATGCCTCCTCTTCCGGTGTAGACTCCCTTCCCAATATCGCATTTCTATGAGGGTACCTCCCAAATCGGTCAATAATAACCTTATGCTTCATTTCAAACCCAAAATTAAACTCCAACCCGGGGGCACTGTACAATTCAACCGCCTTTTCATGAATCACAGGTGATTCACTGTGCATAAATGGCATATACAAAAAGCCCAACTGTTTCGAACTCAGTTCTTTATCAAATCCTTTGGCTATTGCCTCTTGGGACAATGCCAATGAAAGTGGATCTTGGGCAAACGCCTTTGGAGTATTTCTGTAGATATTGCGTGAGAATTGATCGAGTACAATCACCTCGGCCAGAGATCCATCGGGAGTGATTCGCCAATCGTACAATTCACAGGCCGATGCCTTTTGGAGCAGACTTGCAAATCTTTTGCGGATGGTTGTATCGAGTTCATCTGGATTGGATGGATTGAACCAGTCCTTGGGTGTTAGTTCTTCGAACCAAAAGTGCAGGACGTCGTTTGGTGTCTGCAATGGATCGGATGATGTACTTGTATTCTTTGTAGCCATTGTGATTGGTGGGGATCTTAGAGAGGTTAGTAGTGGCGCTGCATGAATTGATAGGTGTCGAAGAGGGATGATCATCCAAAAGGCGGAAGTGGGAACAAGTGGGAACGAGAAAGGATTTGGATATTTTTTACCTTTTTGTCTCTCTATATTTTCATTTAAATGAGAGCAATAGCATTTTGAGCATTGAGCATTAGAGGTAAAAGCCGGTGTCACACTTCAGAGTTCAGACAAGAGAGGCAAGATTGCCTCTCTCGCAAGCGGCAAGGGTGTCTGCAATTCAAAAGCATCTTGCAACTCGACATCTTGACGGCGCGTCCAAAGACAACGCAGCCTCTCGAGCAGTTTCGTCCGTCAGCAGCATATCTGCATCCGTCATTTTGACACGAGCCATAATAATACAATTGAATACAATCTATTTCACCGCCGAGCAACCACACGAAGGGACCAAGACGATAAAAGAAAATGTCTCGACAAGACAGCAACATGTCGAACTCCTCCCTCCGAATGACAGGCGTTACAGTCATTTGCGAGAATGATATAGTCTGCGGCCGAGGAGGCGCCGCCCTAAAACACTCTGGCAACCTCGCCTATCGCAAGATTGTCAACATCAACAAAACACTGTATGCCACCTGCCTCAAGGCGGAGAAATTACGCATCTCCAAGTCGATTGTTGCCGCCATTCGAGAGGTGAATGGCCGATTTTTGGAAAGAGAAGATGGTAAGATTTCCACCACTTTGGATGAGCGAAATCCGGATGGGAGTCCGGTAACGTGGTGTGATATTGGGGATCGTCGTGCCATTGAAAAGACCTCGCAGGCGTTGAGGGAGGGTCAGCCCAAATTGCTCAAGAAGTTGCAGCAAACTGGTCAGGTGGATGAGAAAGGTCCTGCCAATAACGGGTTTAATGGGGGGTATCAGATGCCTATGGGTGTCCAACCAGCAATGCAGCAGCAGCAACAGCTGCAGCTGCAGCAGCCCCCAATGCAACAGCAAATGAACAATTCCATGCCACCACCATTGCCTCAAATCAATGTGCCCATGGACAATCAGGGGGGATACGATCCCCAACGTAATAACAGCTACGGGTCCAATCCTTCCTATCTCAAACAAGACAGCTTCCAAATGATGATTGGTGAAACTCTCAACGTCAATCAAAATATGGCAAGTCAACACAATCAAGCTCAGGGAGGAGATCCATTTTCCGGACACAATTCCATGGGTCAACCTCCAGTGAATAACAGCTTTGTCAACTCGTACAACCCCCACGATTCATGGCAAGCCGATCCCACTCCCTTGCCATACCATATCCATTCCAGCATCACCATGGGTAAAGACGAGAGCAAGCAGCTCCTCCATGCCCTCGATCTGGAAGGGAGCAAACGATCCAGTGTCAATTCCAGCAGCTGCGTCGGCAGTACTCAATCGGAGTTGAAACAAGAGGTCAAGCCTCGTTTCTCTGTATCATTCAAACGAGATTTTGGACGAGACAGCATCATGAGTTTGGGAACTAACTTCTCCGAGCTTTCAAATTGGGATACGCAGAGTTTAGATGATGCCATGGATGTTGCCGAACGAGAAATTGATTTGAAGTTGTTGGGTAGTGAGGAATTGGATTTCGATTGGGGGGATACGTATTATGAGAACAATTATGGATTGAATGCACAACAACAACAGCAACTGCATCAAGATCACTCTGCTGGCTTTTCTCAGGGGGGAGGGGATGGCCGAATGAGGCAACGTGGAAGTATATTGAGACGTAATTCGAGGTATACGAGACCATCGCTGAATAATTTTGGTGCCGCTGCCATGATGTCCGAGAGCGCGGATCCTGGTATGTTGTTCACGTCCACTTTTGATACCAGACCCGGTGGTGTGAATGCTGGTACGGATGTTAGTGGACTAATTGGTGAACGTAGGAAGAGTGCTGTAGCATTTGAATTAAAGGGTGACCAACAGAGGAGGCAATCTAGGTTGAGTAATATGGGTATGATGACGGAAATTGGGCAGATGTTCAAAAGGGATTTTGGAAGCACGATGAGCATTCAGACTGCGGATATCAAGGATCTCATTGATTGCATGGATGATGACGATTGAGCTTCACTGCGTTGAGTTTGGTGATAGGGAAAGCTATCAGAGGAGGAATTCATTATTGGACATATCTGTTTTTTCATAACTATAATTTCAAAGGAGACAAATGCACTTTCTAGTAACAACGAAATTACGTAAGTTAGGCTAGAAGATGAAGTCAGTGAATGTTTCTATATGTCAGCTTAATCAAAGAAATTAGGCACCTGCATCTTTACTCCATCACTGAAGTAAGCATGCTTCAGTGCATCACTTGCTGTTATCCTGTTCTTGGGATTCAACGTAAGCAGTTTACTCAACAAATCAAAACCTGTAGGATCCAGGTAAGTCTGTCCCGTGGATGAAAACGAATTGATCTGAAATTTCTTCCCAAACTCATTACTATCTCTGCTTTTCCACTTAAAAGTCCCAGAACTAGGCAGAGATGCAAACTCTGGCCAAGTCTCATCAGTTGGAGTGCCCATAAGTGAAAATGTCTTTTGTATCTGATCGAGCTCTCCTTTGCCTTGTAAGATGGCATCCTTGATTAACAGTTCCCCAAATATACAACCCACACTCCACAAATCAATCTCCGGACCATACTCTGACTCTCCAAACAAAAGTTCAGGTGCTCTATACCACAATGTGACGACCATCTGTGTCATCTTCCTGGCAGGGACCTCATACTTCCTTGCCAATCCAAAATCACACAATGCAATCCTTCCAGACTTGTGCACCAAAATATTTGATGTTTTCACATCACGATGCAGGTACCAATTCTCATGCACATGAGCCATAGCAGATAGTAACTGATGCATCATGAATTTAACTTCCGATTGAGCAAAAGGCACTGTCGCACCCGGCCCTTTCTTCATTGCCGCCTGCAAATCCATTTCATAGCACGTCATGACCATAAAAACTTTGTCATGACTGCTTCCCACAACCATTTCTCGAACAGTCACAATGCATTCGTGACTTAGTGCCAGCAATACACTTATCTCACGTAATGCCGATATAGGAAAGCCTTCAGTAGTAATCTCTTCATCGAATTTGATTTGTTTCAGTGCCACAATCTCTCCCGTAGAGGTATCTCGTGCCCTCCACACGACACCGTAGGTACCCTCGTCTAAATGCTCGAGACGTTCATAGGATTCGTAGACGGAACGACAACCATGTAACAGGGGGTTGTGTAGCTTATATCCTGGTGGTGCTGATGGTTGTTTTGTTTCATCATCCGCTTGAACTTCTTGTGGCTTTGCATCTTCGCCATTTGATTTATCCGCTTCGCCCGCACCTTCTTCGTCATCTGAATCCCAACGATCGCGTTTCGGCATTGTTTGCTTTGTCAAGTTTGATACTGCGGACTGCGGTTTGGTACAACAAGCAAAGGCGAGGGGCGAGGAGTGATGTGTGATGTGTGAGGGGCGAGGAGCGACCGATCCAGTTTGTGGATCCAGCTACGGATTCCTACGTTAAGATATACTGGAGTTTGGCGGGAAAACCACCTCCCCTCATTTCTCCTTTTTCGAGGACTTCTCTCATGCCCGCGGGGGTACCGACTCAACCCGTAATATGACGCGTTTAGCACCCGCTTTCAAGGAATTGGCAAGAATCGGGGCGTTTAAAAAGGTATCTTTTTATCCATTTAAAGGTATCTTTTAGATTTTCGGGTCCGGAGGTACCCCCGCGGGTATGAGAGAATCATTCCTTTTCCTCCTCTCTCGCTCCTCCGGCGCTTATCATCAGGTCTTTCGTACAGAAGGCATTCTCCAATATTCACGACATCAGCAATAAAATGAACTATCGATCGACTCTTCTCTACATCACAACTCTGTGTTTACTATCAACCCAGTTTCAGTTTCACGTGGAAGTCTTTGCAGATGATGTCGTTGATGAACAGTATGAATGTCCTGATGAAAATGCTGCGTTTGTCACAACGTGCAGTGGTGGTGATGTAGATCAAGCTGTGACGGAAGAGATTGTGAATGATGGCGATGAAGGTGGAGGAGAGCCAGAGGATAGATATGTATCAGAAGATGAGCATGTAAATGATGGGACTGCAGATGATGTATCAACTGAAGAAGAGTTACACAATGCAGAGACTTCACAAGAGAATTTGCAAAATACAGAGGGCATATTCGATGATTCAGATATATTGGATGAATTACTACAAGAATCATCTCAGCAACATACGCAAAGTTCACAAACATGTACTCCAAACTTTGGTGACAGCAACAACCCACAAGAAGATCCACACGATGAAATCAGCGAGAATACAAATGCAATGCAACAACTACAACATACCTTTGTCAAATTAAGTCACAGATACTATGATCCTCTCCCGGCCAAAGCAAAATGTGCAGTGGGCACAGTATGCGGATTTGTCTCTTCCCGAATAGCTCTGGGAGTGGCCAATCGTATAGTTCGACTCACGGGCGCTATATGGGTGGCATCCGAGGTGCTTCACACTTCTGGCTTTTGTGACGAAACCAAATGTGTGCCCGAAGAAATGAGACCTTGGATTGGGATCATTAAACGAGCTTTGATTAAACAGTGCATGAGAGTGAGGTTGATGGCTAGAAAGATTTATGATCAGGAGAGAATACGGGAGTTGGCGCAGAAGGATGGGAAGTTCTTTGGTGGTTTTGCCTCTGGGGCATTTGTTGGTTTTGTTGTCTAAGCTCGAAGAGATCATCTCTTCAAAGAGAAGAGGTGGTTTGCTTTACATACTTTTATAAAATTGAGTGGCTACCTACGGATACGACGTTTAAAAAACTGCATGCACCAACCACAAACCTCAACTATCAACAACCACAAACCACAACTCCACCATGACGTCCGCCCCAACCACAGCCGAGCTAGTCACCTTCGCCAACACCCTAGCCGACACAGCACGCACCATAATCCTCCTATATTGGCGGCGACCCATAGAAATCGAATCCAAAGTCGAACACGATCGCCCCATAGCCGAATCACCCGTAACCATCGCCGACCGCTTAACCGAAGATGCTATGCGAAAATTGATAGAGAAGACGTATCCCTCTCATGGGATATATGGAGAAGAGTATGGGCATGTTAGAATGGATGCCGAGTACATCTGGGTATGTATGTTGTTTCCTTGATTGTTTCGCTGTCACCATATCTCACCAGGTAATCATGAACATTAACAGGTGTTGGACCCGATTGATGGTACCAAAAGTTTTATCACGGGAAAGCCACTGTTTGGTACGCTGATTGCCTGTCTGAAAGATGGAGTACCAATAATTGGTGTTATTGATCAATGTGTGTTGGATGAACGATGGGTAGGCGTGGCTGGCGAGGGGACTACATTGAATGGAAAGCCTGTGAAAGCTTCGGGATGTCAAGACATCAAAGAGAGCATGATGTATGCTACTACTCCACACATGTTTGGTAGAGGTGAAGAGGAGGATAAGTTCAATGTCTTGTGTGATACAGTCAAGCGGCCGTTGTATGGGGCAGATTGCTATGCTTATGCTATTGTGGCTTCGGGGTTTGGAGCTGATATAGTTGTCGAGGCTGATCTCGGACTTTATGATTACTGTGCTCTTGTGCCAGTAGTTGAAGGTGCCGGTGGAGTTATGACTGACTGGTGTGGGAGAAAGTTGACACTAGAGAACCATGACGATTGTAAAGGTCGAGTTGTCGCATGTGCCAATGCAAAGTTGCACCAACAGGCTCTTTCCATTTTGGGAAAGGATTGGAAGAAACCAATCCTTTCATCATCAGTTTCTAATGCTCTATTTATGGCTGTTGGGATTTGCTTAGGGATGGCTTTGTCAAGATCACGGCCGTAATGATGAGGGCCTAAAATAATGCTATGGTACTTGGCATCAGGACAGCAGCAGTGTGGTCCGTGCATTTTGATGTGTTGGATTTAGATTTCGTACCCCAGACGCGGGAGATTTTCGTTAACAAAAAATTAAACATCGGCCACACAATCCGGGGCGAAACCGGTATCGATGACAGCTGTTTAGCTCGTGAAGCAATACGAGAGTCCTAAGTGAGAGCTTAATCTCTTCTTAGGAATCAGTACAAAGAAGATCATTGGTCAGATTTGATCTGGAGTTCTTTCTCGTAAGTCAAAAGGTGAAGGAGTTCAAGCAGAGCCTCGATGATGGCCCAAATTTATCAAATATCTCATTGCTCACTCATTGTTCAGATTGCGATTGCAACAACCAATCGAATTGAACAACAGCAACTGAATTGATAAGTTGCTGCACCCACCCTCCTCTCCTTGGCCACAGAGGAGCGCTCGCGAAGGTTGACAGTCAACATAAGCCTTCCTCGAACTGCCAAAGATGGGCAACACACTGGGCAAAGCAAATATTAAAGATGAAGCACTTCCATTCATCAATCTACCCGGATCTCTGATTTACGATCTTCGTCAAAATGTCTACGAGGTGGCCGAGGGCCTGGGATTAACTCTCGAGGAGTTCAAAAAAATCATTCGTCTGTGCCTGCAAGAATTTCTAAGCATACCGGATGCCAACATTGACGAATGCAGCGAGGCTTTGTTCAGGATATTCAACGACAACTCTGGTTCATCACCAGACAAAGGTAAACATCCATCTCTGGTGGACTCGTTTGAAGTAATTGGTACTCTATGCTTGGCATCAGGAATGGAGCTGGACGAAAAGATCAATTTTCTCTTTAGTTTGTTCGACTTCAACGAAACTGAAGACCTCAATGTGAACGAAATGACACTTGCGTTGAGAACAATAGTCGGTGGAGCTAGCAAGATCAGGTGCTCGGCATTTACCATTGACTTGGAGTTTATTGATCGAGTTGCCATAGAATCATTTGGGACACTGTCATCCAAGAAATCTAGCATGAGTCTATCTGTAGCATTGTCGGATGATGAAAAAATCAGTAGGCAGGAGTTCTTCAACTTTATTTATGATTGCGCAGAGACGAAAGCCTTCCTCGATCACTTTAATGACTTGAAAAGTGCAGGTGTGGTCAAAAATGACAATCTGACAATAAGACCTAAACCACTTCGCTTCAGCTCAACGCAAAATGACAACCGCAAGACAGATGGGCCATGGAGAGACCAGATTCGATTCCTCAAACCGCAGCAGCATGAAAAATATAATGCATCACCTCCTGCTGTATCTCTATCGCTGGATTGGATTTACGGCAGAAACACCCAAGGGCCTGAGGTGCTGTACGGAGCCGATGGATCCATGTTCTACCCTGCTGGTACAATGGTTGTGAAGCTAACTGCAGATAGATCCGATCAGCATTACTTCACTCAGCATTCCGGGCACGTAACCAGTATTGATATCATGCAATGTCAAGACAGCTGTAGAGAGATGATGGCATCAGCCGATGTTGGAGAAGAACCCAAGATTTGCATCTGGTCTACAGACGATTTAACATTGCCCCAAATCACTATTCCTAGCTTCCACCGCGATGGGGCCTCGAAACTCAAGTTTTCGCCATCCACCAATCTCTTGTTGACACTTGGCAATGATACACACACTGTAGCAATCCATCACTGGCGAACGAGATCACTTGTCTTTACAGCACACGTGCCCGCAATTGATGTCTACGATTGCAACTTTCTGGGTTCAGATGACAGGTTTGGAGTATGTGGCAATAATGTTCATTTTTGGACTCGATTCGATGCAAATCAGCAATACACTCACAGCCATGGGGTTTTTCAGCGATTGTCGACACAAGAAACCATGACTTGTATTGCGCATGTTAATATCCGCGTAGCAACTGGCTCTTCATCTGGGCGCATTTGGTTGTGGGAGGGAAGGGTCTGCACTAAGATGCTGGCTGCTGTGCACTCTCCCATCACCTGTTTGACAGTATCGAATGACCACCATTTGTGTGTATCAACTCGTCAAGGTATGGTCTATCTCTTCAATGAGAAGTTCGAAGTCGCGAAAAGATTCAATGTTGGCCCTGGTTCTATTGATAGCCTATGCTGCAATCCAAAGCTTGGCAAGATTTTGATTGGTCAAGGCAATCATATTGTAGAAGCCAGTGTTGAGGAACCAACAGAAAATATCAGTCTAATTCTCGGTCATAATGAAGTGAAGTGTTTCACTCCTCTGAATGGAAACACTGTTGCCTCAATCAGTGACGGTGGCACATTGATGCTTTGGGATACCACTCAATACAAGGTGTTGGACGAGGTGTGCTTTGACTTGAAACTGTCCTGCATTTCCTACAACGAGGCGTCAAATCACATTGCCATCGGGCTGGCAACAGGACACGAAACGAGCCTGACCTCCAAGAGCTTTATCATTGTTGACAGAAGCGACCTCAAGAATGTGTTGCACTCAGGGTGCAATGCCCAAAAGACGGTCCTGACATGCCAATACTCGATTGACAGTCAATTTCTTGCCTTTGGCTCGGAAGATTGTGGAATTTACATCCATCTGTGCACAGAAAAAGGATTCCCGTTGATTTCCAAGTGTAGAGGGCATACCGGCCCGGTGTCGTCTCTGGATTTCGGTACAAACAACGGAAGTACTTTCTTGAGATCAAATTCGATTGAGGCAGGCGAAGTTTGCTTTTGGAGAACAGATGGGAAAGTCCAGACCCCAATGAGCCAAAGGCAAACTAAGTGGGAATCACAATCATGTACATTGTGCTGGACTTTGGAGAGTGTGCACAACGATTTTGCTGTGGCTTCTTGTTGTCTTACTCCTTCAAACAACGACAGTCAGCCGTCAACTTTGTTCGTTGGTGACTCAAAAGGGATTGTTAGGGTATTCAGCCATCCAGTTGATAGTAATCCTTCATTGACGTACAAGGGACATTCTGGAGAAGTCTTAAGCGTGGCTTGCTCAATAGACGGAAGTTTTATATTCAGTTTGGGCAGTGCATGTCTCTTTCAGTGGAAAAGTACTGCCATCGATTGGAAAGCTAGCCCCCTTGAGATGATTTCTGATTCATCGAAAGCTGCACCAATAGACATGAACGACACCATTATTCAACTTGATGACCTCGATTTTTCAAAGAAATCAGCGCCTATCAAGATTGCGCCAAGGAAGAGGTACATGCCATGGAAACGAGCTATTGTATCGCCGACGAATCCTCCAACTATCAACAATGAGTTGCCTCATGATACTCTTGTACTAGAAAAAGTACACGGATATGATGGGAATGGTAGAGACAACTTACATTACATGTCGCAAAGCGAAAACGAGATTGTATACAGTGTTGGCAAAGTCTTGGCTCGTCTCAATGTAGGAGCTTCCAAGCAACAGTTTTACATTGCCGACGGCAACATTGTTTGGCTTACGCTTCACCAACCAACGTTTCGGTGCGCAATTGCCTCAAATAATGGATTGGTACATGTTGTGGACGTGGATAAGATGAAACTGTGTCAGCGACTTCAGATTGAAGCTCTTCAGATGGATTTCGATCATACTGGCAGGTACTTGGCTGTGCTAAGTCATGGCACCATCTCGCTAATAGATTGGCAAAATCAAGTTGTCGTTGCATCTTCCCAGACATTTAGTTCAGGCGCATTGATCAAGTTCTACAAAGACTCTATTGTGGAATGCAACTCTGATTTCATTCGGCTGTGGACCTTGAGATCGAGCGAAGGCTGCATGCATTTTGAAGAAATCACGTGCGATGAAGTCAACAATAAGGTGAGATGATATGTTGACACACACAATAATTGGTGTGTTCATTACATGAATATGATACTTACATTCATTGTCATCAGACCTTCTCATGTGTCGCAGTGGAAGGGGATCACATGTTCTTAGGTTGCTCCTCTGGATCTCTTCTCAAGTTCACCGATAAACATCTTCAAAACAAAAGAATCAAAGCTCATGAATCAGCATTGACGTGCATCTCGGCAACCAAGGAGGGAATTGTCACCGGATCTGTGGATGGATTTCTCAAAGTATGGAGCTTGGAGATGCGATGTTTATGTTCCATCAACGCTCGAGAAGCTGGAAGCAGTCATTGTTTTTCGGCTGTCACCTATTTGAGACAAACCATCACCATCGGGACAAACAAGGGCGAGATTCATCAGATTACGGCCGATGGAAGCAGGAGGTCGGTGACCCAGTCTCATTCACCAGGAGGTCTTTCAATCAATCCGACCGGATTTGCATTCGTGTCGACTGGAGATGATGGTTTGCTCCGTCACTGGAACATCTTTGATTTCGAGTGTACAACTTTTGACATCAAAATGCCATCAAGAGCCTGTGCCTACAGTCCAGATGGAAGACTGATAGCTGTTGGCATGGGAAAGCCTGAAAAGGAAAATGCTCACGCTATTATTGACGGGAAGTGGATCATTATCAACAACGACGGCTCAAACCAAATCTTAGCCGAGAGACGTGACTCACGAAAATGCATTACCAATATCAAGTGGAGTGGATCGAGAATAGCTGTTGCATCAAATGACTGCACCGTATGTGTATATGATGTATCCTCGACGACCAAGCCTGCCGTCAAAGTGCAAATTTCTGTGATGTCTGTAATAGAGTTGCAATTTCCAGCTACTCATTTTGGTAAGTGATACGATGCTCAATGCTGATGCTTGAATTTCCTCTCAACTGCTTGCCCGTCACATCTTTTAGACTTTAGCAGAGACTCAAAGTACCTACGACTAAATACGGCAGATGCGCAAGTTTCATTTTACGAAGCAGGTCCCGCTGTGCACATCAAAGAATCCTCTCGCCTAAAAGATATAGTATGGGATACTGAAACTTCCATTTATAGTTGGAGCGTTCAGGGCATTTGGTCACCGTTCGATGACGGCTGTGAAGTACTCTCGCTGGACACAAATGATCATAACAATGTGTCGTCATTGGTTTGTGGTCATGCTGACGGATGCTTGAAATTGTATCGCCACCCCTGTACATTGTACCAAGCACAATACATCAAGTATGCTGCTCACGCTGGGAACGTCAGATATGTGAGGTGGACACCGGGAGGATCTCACCTTATCTCAACTGGAGAGTCTGACAAGGCAATTATGATTTGGAAGCATCAAGTTGGATACGCTGATGACGATCATGTCTATATCCAGGAGTCAAGCCCGAAGTCTCTCCAGGACGATCTCTTTATACCCAACTGCACCGAAACTGATCGAGTTGATGACTGTGTGGTGTCAAATGAGATGGCTACACTTGTACATGCACAGGGGTATCAGTCAAATTTTATTGGGCAGTCCGTATTCTACGATTGCAACGGGCGAGTAATATATCCAGCTTCGAACCTTCTTGTGAGCTGCGATCCAAAGACAAGCAGTCAGCGATTCTTTGAGCAGCACGAGACGATATCGGCTATTTGTACGTCAGGCGACAAGCAACTGGTTGCCTCTGCAAGTAACAATAGCATACGTATATGGGATACATCGACGCATCAAGCGATATCACTGCTACCACTTCCAGTTGAAGGCAAGATCTCGTTCTTGACATTCTCACCAGATAACAACAAGATTGCCAGCATCAGTCGTGACGATCATGGCAACTACACGTCAATATATGCCACTCTGACGGGAAACTGGATCGATGGATTCCTCGAATCGACATCCCTTGCGGGGCACAACCACGTATATTTTGCGCTTTTCACTTGCTTTGATTCTCGCCCAAACTATTTCGTCGTTGGTGGTTCCTCGCATCTGAACTTTTGGACGCATCATCAGTCCAGTCTCGTTCCATCACATCAGCATGTTGAGGATGTGCACATTTGTGGAGTGCAAATTGGTGAGAACGTAGTTACTGGCACAAAGAGTGGTAGGCTTGTTTTTTGGAATGACAAGAAAATCAGCGGAGAAGTCAATGCTCATGAAAGAAGCGTGCTCGCGTTGTGTCGTTGTCCAGAAGGTTTATTGTCGGCATCATCTGATGGAATGGTTATAATGTGGTGCAATGGTATAAAAAAGCTGGGATCATTTGATGTGTCAACTTCGTTCGAGTCTCCCTATCAAAAGGCTCTCTGTTCGTTGGATGCATTTCCTTCCATCACTGGAGAAAGAACGGCAAAGATTTTGGTAGGAACAAGGTCTAGCAAAATATATGAGGTATCTTGCACAACAGGATGTATAACTGCAGTTACCGATTTCCACGAGTACGGAGACGTACGAGCTGCATCGTTCGATCCGAACAATCAAGACCAATTTGCCACTGTTGGTTCTGACAATTTCATCAAAATCTGGAGCCTTCAAAACAATCAAGTCGTAACTCAAGCACAAGTCTCCAAATTTCCTCTTCGGTGCGTGGACTGGAGCAACAATGGAATGATTCTTGTTGGATGCGATACCAAGAACGAGAAGTCTGGCGTTCCTTACACTGTGAGTTGGGTTAAGTGCTTTGGGATGTACAATGCTTTAAATCGCATTACTCTCACAACTATTTTCTCTTGATTATTTTGATATTCAGTTTATGTTACTGAATTCCTCAGACCTGAGCTTGGTAGGAACAGGAAAAGCTTCAGACCATTCTATAACAGCAGTTAGGTTCTCTCCCGACGGTAGAGTTTTTGCATGCGCAGCTTCAAACTTCAAGATTTACATACACGAGATGCCCAGTAAGGAAGAGACCAATTTCAAGCTGTTATCTGTGGCTGAAAAGCATAATGGGATTGTGACAGGTGTGGACTTTAGTGTTGATTCCATGTATTTCCAAGGCATATCTTCATCTGGCGAATACATTGCCTGTGAGTTTTCCTGGACAAAATGAAATCAAACTGACTATTTGCTCATCAACGATTTCGCTTTATCATCCCCAGACAATACTGAAACTGGAGAGCCGTCAAGGGAAGATATCGAATGGGCAACCAACACTTGCATGCATAAGCTAGTTGTAGACTCAAAGTCCCAACCAACCTGTTCGCAGCTATCTGCAGATGGAAGACTTTTATTTGTCGGTATGAGTTCGGGAAGTATTGAAGTGACGCAACTCCAAGATGAGAAAATGGAGAAACTCACAAGAGAAACATACCAGGCTCATTGCGGACCAGTAGCCAAAGTGGTTTGGAGCAATGATGGCAATAGACTCATCACGATTGGTCTAAATGATAGGACTACAAGGATTTGGAGCATAACCCCGGACTTTCTGAGTTGATCTGGATGATGATTTCTCTAAAGATTACAATCTGCTTCCGTATTAATTTCACAACTTTACAACCGCTCTACCCTCATTTACACGATATTCTACTCAAACAACTGAATCCTCCATCGCAGCAAGCATAGTTGCCAGCTGCCTCCTTGTACTCCTGGCAGTCCTTGTCGCTCTCCTAGCCCCCATCATCATCCGGAACAACTCCGCGTTATTGTTCTGGTGCTGTTGCTGCGGCGGTGGTCTCGGCGGTGCCTCAAAACCCTCCATCAAATCAAAATTACAAAGAGGACATCGCACATGGTTTGTCACCCAAGAATCTAGACATGATTCATGATATATATGATTGCACGGTAGACGCATCACCGACTCTCCCATTTCATACTCGCAAAGACAAATAGAGCAAGATGGCTCTTCTTCATCCATGGATAGAACAAGTCCCTCTTCAAGTTTAGAGGCAGATGTTGATACTTCCTCTTCCTCTTCACTCCCCACACTCCCATAATTCACAGCATTCCCATCACCACTACTTATACTATTACCCAACGATGATTGTCCCAAAGCCTCCATAGAATTATTCGAAGCCAACCTCCTCAATTCACTACACCCCTCTCCACCCCATTCATACCTCTTCCACTTCCCCCTAGCCTCCTCCGTCACACCGGGACCATCATGCCCCCCATTATCATTCCCGCCATACCCCCCATTCTCAAACATTTGACGCTGACTCTCTAATATGGCCAATGCCAATTGAGCCTGGAAGGACATGAGGCCTAAATCTGGATCAAATGTCGATGCTGCATCTCCGACTTCATTACTATTCGATGCAGTATTATTGTTAGTACCACTTCTTTGATTCTCCTCAATCTGTCGGTCGTACTCCTGCTCTACCTCGCGATGAGAACACCAATATCGATACGTCCACGTGGTACCCATGGTAGAAAGGAAGAGTAATCCAATGTCTTTTTGGAGGATGGCTTCTACCCAAAGGCGAAAGAGGAGGAATAGTAGTAGTAAGGTACAGGTGCTTTGACGTCGGTGACGGATGGATCTTTCGACGGATATTTGAGAGGTTAGAAATGGGTGTGTGGTGGGACGGGGATGCACTGTGATGGATGAGGATGGTTCGTCTGCATTGTATTCTGTCGTGTTCTCATTGTTAGGTTGAGATGAGTGTGCATGATGTTCCGCATCGCTTGCGGGATTTAATTGTTCTGCTTGGTTTGCAACAATGGAAGGTGCATCTTGTCTTTGTATTTCTGCATATGTGACATCGGAGCCATCGGTGTCGTTTGTTTCCTGCAATGAAACTCGTTCGTGGCCGTGATGATGTCTCGGTCGTCGTAACATTCGTACAAACATTCTTTTGGATCAAGATGCGCTGCTTCTTTTGATTTTAGCTTCAATAGTTTGTTTGCTTTGTGTTGTTGATGATGTTAGCCAAGAGTTGATGGGAATGTTGGAGCTCCTCTCCTCAGCTGTCATGTTTGTATCATTGACTAAGGTGACACAGAGTTCGTGCTTCTTGCTGCTTGCTCGCTTCTTCTTCTCCCGCCAAAAGAGCCGCACCTTTTTGACTTCAACAAAGGTTTGAACTCTCTATTCTGTTCGATTCTGTTCTAATTGGCGACCCATTAGCTGCCATTTTAACGGGTCGAGTCCCGTAGCATAGTCTCAGTCCCGTTCAGAGGCAAGTTACTTCCACGTGGAGCTTAATATCACTCCGTCCAACAATCCAACACACCACCATAACAACCTCATCGCTTACTCTCGCATCCATCGACACCGACAACAACCAACAACAACAACTCCAAACTAACCGATTGCCCCATCACCTATCGTCCAACCCTTTATCATCCAACAATGATGTCATCACAGCGTCTCCTTCGCCATCTCTCAGTTCTACGAACCATTCCAACCGCGGCAGCCGCATCCACCACGTCATCGTCATCCTCCTTCATTGCACCCACTCTCATCCGCCCTGCAGTCATGACAGCATCAAACTGCAGTAGTAGACAATGCCGACCGCTCTCTTCTCAACCAATTGCCGATGATATTCTGTCTCAATATTCCAATATGGAGCTGGAGGGCAATAATATCGGTTATGCCATGGAAATGTTGGCCAAGGCCGATGCTGTGTGTTTTGATGTTGATTCGACTGTTATTGGTGAAGAGGGTATTGTGAGTACATTTTCTTCTTTACATTGGGTTCTATGATGTACAAATGCATTGCCTTTTCGTCTGTACTGACAACAATCATTTACTCCTCTTTGCAAATGAACCCATTTCAATCAACACGAAATGAATCTTCACAAAAAAAACAATCAAACGAAAACAGGATGTCCTAGCAGACACCCTAGGCAAAGGACCCGAAGTATCAGCCTGGACCGCCAAAGCAATGAACGGCAACATCAAATTCGAAGATGCACTCGCGGCACGTCTCGACATAATCCAACCATCCAAATCAGACATTGCATCCTGCCTCCAGAAACACCCATTAAGATTAAGCCCCGGAGTAGATCGATTGGTATCCGCATTACAGAAAAGGGGAACGGATGTGTATTTGGTATCCGGTGGATTTCGCCTCATGATCAATCCAGTAGCCGAAGTATTGGGTGTCAGCACCGATAACATATATGCCAACACCATTTTATTCGATGGAGATGGAAATTATGCTGGGTTTGATTCGAATGAACCGACAAGTGCAGATCAGGGTAAGCCCAAGGCTTTGAGGTTGATTAAGGAAAAGTTTGGTTATGAGACAATGATTATGGTGGGTGATGGTGCTACGGATGCGCAGGCTAAGCCTCCTGCGGATGCGTTTATTGGGTTTGGGGGTGTGGTTGTTCGGGAGGCTGTGAGAGAGAAGGCTTGTTGGTTTGTTAGGGACTTTCAGACGATGATTGATATTGTTTCCAAGTTTGATAAGAAGTGAGAGGTGCAATGACTGACGTAAATGAGGGTGGTGGTTCTTGTGCAAAGAGAGCTAAAGAAACTGACACCGAATTGTATCAAATTAGAGCTTGAGTTTTCTGACGCGATTTACTTGAACTTCTGTAGCTAGTGCATCTTAGATAGTAGGTTGGCATACTTCATATCACTCGAAAGAACTTGCCAAGTAATGAGGATCTATTTTAGCAAACAATGGTTGCCGATAGTTAGGACGAAGAGGCAGAGGTAGCATGCAAATTGGGCAGTCTTCGTTTGGAGGAGGATCCTTGAATAAAACTATATCCTTACACTCATCTTTGTGCTGTTTGCGATGGGCAACTTGGCATTCTTGCCCGCTACTTCACCAAAATATTACTACGAAAAATCTGTCAAGATGAAATCGATCAAGGCGAGGCACCATCTCGGCGCACTGGAACAGAAGGCAAAGAACTTTGAACGGACGTTTATGCACTATTCTATCGCAGCAAAGGCTGAGCATAAGGAATCACTAGACGAATTGAAAGTAGGTTTCAAGGACGGGCGCGTGCCAAAGGATGAGTTCGATGAAGCCCTCCGAGCGTACCGTTAAGCAATACCGAAATGACAAGTGACAACAGGGTTGAGACATTAGATTATGGTCCTCTCAAGGCCTCTCTGAAAAAGTGAGAACATTTATCTAGTTCTGTACGATGCAAACAGGCAACATTCCTGAAAGAAACAGTGAAGCAACAGTGAAGCAACTTTAAATTTGATTAATACTAGTTCTTTCTCAATCAGCATGCAATAACTAGATTGCACATCCTATTTATAGAGACAATAAGTGGTAAGTTTATTGAAGAATAAGTATTATTAATAGTTATTAATAGATCTTTAAGTAACAAACAGGTGTTAGAGGGCTCAGAACACTCCGAGACCAATGACGTAAGAACCGAAAGAATT
>JALLPI010000621.1:0-18605 GCA_036939935.1 Cyclotella atomus | reverse complement strand
CGCCTGACCATAGAGTCCAGTGCCTTGGATGGCGATAATGGCTTTGTCGATCAACTGTTCGAAGGTGTAAGGAACCTTGGCCATTACAGAGAAGATGTAACACTCTTCCAAACGATCGAAGTAGGCTTCGATTGGCTCTGTGGTCAACCATGGAGCATTAAACTTCCTATCATTCTCTTTCTTCTCGATGGGTGTTGCCCTTCCATATCTTGCACGAAGGTCCATGATGATCTGCTTCGGATCATCTCTCACAGTAAAAACTTTGGTTCCAACCTGTGCTCCAATTGGTTTCCTAAAAATTGCAGGGATGGCCTTGTTCAGTGCATCGTTGACTGCACGTTTGACGTTCTGTTGAGAGTCGAAGACATTTTTATTGGCATCGTAGAGTGTACGGAGATTGCCTTGTTCGGCAGTTGTGTCAGCAGCTGGCGCGTGTGGGCCAGGATCATTCCATTCTATCCATGGTGTGGTAGGTGCACGAAGTGCATACAAGGCAGGATCCATCACCATGCCGGCATATCCATGCTCAGGTGATTGATGGGATGGGATGGTCTCCAACTTCTGCTCTAAATCACTTGATAGAGCTCGAATATTGACTGCGTTGGGACGTGGAGCCAACGACGGGAGTGTGCCGATGGTCTCTTTGGCTTCTTCATACGTGATGAGGACGGGAGCCATTTTGGATGGTGCCTACTCCTGTTGGGGGCACAATAGACGTAGTTTTTGCAATAGATTGCACTATTCTTTCGTTGCTAACCACTGTTGAACAGGCAAGCTAGCTGTATTGCTATTACGGATGTGGTTAGCAATTTATGGCTACATCTAATTGGCTAAACGCAGATGGGAGCAGATGGAGCTAGCTGGCTCGCTGGCAGTCCCGTGTCGTCTCTGCACGTAGGCGGTACTCTCCTATACTTACGGGTAGTTATCCTTGGAAGAGGAGACTTACGTAAGTATCCATCTGGGAGAGTTCCAACAGCCTGCTTCCCCATCTGCAGCCTCTTCCAATCAGTCGTTTGGTCAATCTACCGTCCCTGGTTCTACTGGACATGTACCCAGCTTTGCTCCGTCTGCAAGTACTTCTGGCTCATCCGCTACGCCCAAATCTGGCTCGTCTCTCTTCCCCGATGCAACAATCGGTTCGTTCCGTCGTGAACCGCGTGCCTCCACCCGTAAGGCCTGTGTGCGTCTCTCCAAGCACGATCGTGGTGCCCCTGGTTCCAAAGAGTACAACATTAACATCGACAGGATCACCAAGGCTCCTCGCTCCAGCTTCAAGTTCGATTATGTGGAGGTTGACACTATTTCGGATCCCTCCAAGTTCAATCAGGAACTAGCCTCTTCCGTCACTGCCTACGCTACGAGTCTCTCTCAGCTTCTTCATCATTGCAAGCAGTATGACCTCATGTTCCCTTTGATGGTCCCCACCGTGGTCCAGTCATCTGGAGTTGTGTCTGACACGACGAAGAATCTCCTCTACTTCCACAGCCAGTTTGACGCCGAACACATCCGCTCTTGGCAATTCCTTCTCAACCATCAATGCGTTGATCCAGTTGACACTGACACCAATCGCCTCCTTGAAGATCACTTCATGAACTGCCTCACTGGTCGTTTGCTCACTGATGTCACTTCCGAGTTTTGTGAACTAGACGAATCTTTCCAAGGTTCCGCCACCCTCATCTTCATGGCACTTCGCAAGCTTCAGTCCAACTCTGCTTCGTGTATTGCAGCTCAACAAGGCTTCATCATGTACTTTGACCTTTCCAAGATCAAGTATGAAGATGTCAGCTTGGCTGTTTCCTGGTTGAAAGCCACCGTGTCGAACTTGTCCTACTCCAATGACATTCCGAACAAAGCCATCGGTTTCATCCTTGCCGGTATGTCCCGTTCCCACAACCGTGCCTTCAACACCTACTGCAGTGTCCTTGAGTGCTCGAAGCTTCAAACTACTGGCTATGCCTCATCTGTGGTCGACCCTGTGGAGCTTTGCAGTACCTTCGTTGCCACCTATTCTGCAGCCTCACGTGGAAGTTGTGGAAGTTTTGGGGGTCATCACCAGCCTCCCAATCCTCCGGATCTAGCCTCCCAGATTACACCTGATGTTGTTCAAGCCCTTTTCTCCCAGTATGGAGTTCGCCAATGCTTCAATCCGAACTGCCGTTCCGTCGATCATCTTGCCAAAGACTGTCCCATCAAGTTTCCAGATAACTGGAAACCTCCTGGCAAGAACCGTGGCCGCTCTCGTGATCGCAAGTCTGGTAACAACTCCTCCTCCCGTGATAACTCCGTCACATCTCGTGGTAACTCCGTTTCGTCCAAAGGTTCCCGTGGTACTTCCAATGACAAGAAGCGTGCACCTACGCCGCACAACAGAAAGAGTGCCTTGAATCAGAAAGCCATCGCATTTCAGCAAGCCTACAACGTCACTGCCGAACTTGCTGCCTCCAATTCTGATGCCGAATCCGAATACAGTGCTTATGATCCATCCTATGCCAGTGCCTACCTTCTCAACCAGGATGTAGACAAGGCATCAAAAGAGTAGGCGGTGAACTTCTTGGCTCTCACGATCACCCCTCGTTTCAAGCCCAAGTACTACTGTCTCCCTTCTGGTTCATGCTGGCCCTCGTCATCGCGTGCAGTGCTTCAGTTTCAGTAGAGTCGTTTTATGTGTCTCCCTGTTCATGTTCCAATGGTGGTTTAATTTGGTGCCTGCCGCCCGCCCTCCTCCAGCCTGGGGATCTGCTTCTTTTTGGACTGTCCTTCTACACCAACTCCATCGTCTTGTGTCTCCGGACCAACCTACTTGTCTCCTATGGTGGTTTATGAAAGGCTGCAACTCTGCATCCGCCGCCGAGCCTCGTATTTCTACCAAGCCCCGTCCTCCTCCAGCTTGGGGATCTATCTCTCACCGATTCAGCTCCCACCTATTCAAGCTGATTGCACTACTTTCATGGTGTTCACCTACTGCGGCTCTGTCAGGACAAGACATCGCAACTCTGTCATGGTCCGTTCCGTGCCCCATCTCCCTAGCTTTGATAATGCTACTCCTTCCACCGTGGATTGCCCTTCACCTTCATCCCTACATTCGTTCTCGCTGGCGCTCATGGTATAACTTCGCCCATGCCGGTCTGCTTCACTTTGGATTCGTCAAGGTTTGGGTGTACGTGTCCATGGCTCCCATCCTCTTCTTCGGTACCGGTTGGTGGTTCATTACATGGTATTTCTTCCTGTGCAATCACGGTTGGGAACTGATTGATTTCATCTCCTATGTTCCCGTTGCCATCGGTTTCTGCTACAGTGTCCATCGTTTCATTGTGTCTCCAGCGCTTTGTTTGGTATCAGCCTCGGTTCAAGCTACAACCACTGCCCTCACCCAAGCATCTATTCATCTCCAATCTCCTGTGTGTCAAGTCGACCTCTCATCATCGTCTCGTCCGACTATCCTTCGAGATGGCACACCTACACCCATCACGCATCATCGACTCAACATCTTTCTGACGTGGTTTTGCAAGTTAGCTGTCATTGCAGGCTGCATTCCTTTGTGGGTTTCCATTGTCTCCTACTTCCAAATGCGGTCCTACTTCCTGGCCCTCATTGCTCTTCCGGTGTTCTTCATCCTCACGAGTGAGCCACCGCACTTCGCATCTCCCAACTCTACGTCTGGCAAGCTTCGCCCTTTGCTGTCTGAAGATATGTTGGCATGGTGTGTCTGTCCTACTATTCTCTCCGGATCGCTGTTACTGTTATTTTGGATTGATTTGCTCCAATCCTTGCCCCTCCCGGCTTGGCTTGTAGNCCATGATCCACCATGTGCTACCGGTGATGTTGACGGCAAGGCTGACAGATCCAACAACTTCTACAAGGTGCTCGCTGAGTTTGATATCTAATGGAATGATGGAATATGCGATGATTTAGAGTGTACAGACAGTAAAAGCATAAAGAAATGATTTAGCCTCACTTATGCATTTGTTAGAGCCTCGATACCAACATATATTTATGAGGTTGATTCCTATCTGATGTTGCTCATTTCTCTTTGGCTCTCTTCAGAACTGCATCTGTCTCAAGTTTCGCAGAAAATGCATATAGTTTGCCAGAGTACGTGGTGACTCGCTTCATTGCCTGTCTTCCAATGAGATAGTAGTTCTTGACACAGAAACCAAATACCCGGAGAAGGATTGTGCACCACACAATTTTGGCATAGCTCGTAGAGAGGAGTTGCTTCATTGTGAAGCTTGTTCCCACTTTCCATGGATACAGCTGCATTTCAGACCAAGGCGTAGAGGATCCCCATTTAAATATGGGTTTCATTCCTCTGAAGTTTGCCATCCCATGGATAAAAACAGCAGGTCCTAGAATCTTCCAGAGGGGCGTGTGCACACCTAATACATCTCGTCTAGCAAGCAATAGTGCAGTCATTGTCCCGCAAAGTTCGTGGATTGGAAACACGCCTCGACAAACAGCGTAGAAGTTCTTATAGTCATCCGACTTCTTGGTGTACCTGAAAAGAAGACAAAATACAATGAGTGAAATGATCGACACTTTAATAAACCGTACTGTATAAGCTTACATCAGTATTCGCCTCGTAGTGTCAAACAGCTTCAAACCTAAACTAGCCGCCATGATCTGTGACACGTAACAATTTATGTTGGTTACCTCGTTGCCATTTCTGAGGATGGGTTGAAGAACATCTTTCTTTTTCTTCCTCTTGCCTTTCTGGATCTTCTTGCTTAGTTTGAAGTTGCTTTTGGGTTAAAGAAAAAGTATAATATCTTAGAGATTCAGATAGCAGATGAGACATTCAACGACAAGCCCCCACATACCGCGGCAAAAATGCAGTCCACTGCACAATCTTGAGCTTAAGATACTCTTCAATGATTGGACTGGCAATACAACTGGCTCCAAAATCACATGCAAAAAGAGTAATTCTCTTCGGTCGATACTGCTTCTCTCTCAACACCCAAGGTAATATGATTGTAGGCACCTCTGGAGTCAACGAAAAGATTGCCGGCTCCCAAAGGAGAAACACACCTAACCGGAGCAATGTTGTGACAATGATCTCTGATACAAAAGCAAGAATGTAGCCCATTGTGAAGGATACATGAAATGTCCCAATCTGAAAAAGCAATAGTGTTTAAGAATGAATTGATCAACATATGAATCCAAGCCCTTCAGCAAACTTACCACAGTGTTGATGTTATTATACTTTCCATCATAAACACATAGCATAATCAGCAACGGTGGAAGTGCCCCGAGTCCAACTGTGAACAAATTCTGAAGAAAGAGCCGATTGTACTCGGGAAATGGGAGCGATCGTGGTGACACGGCGCAATACGAAAGAAGGGAGACGCCGATTGTCGAAAAGACGATCTTTTGGATCGAATCGAAGCTGATTTTGGACTCTGCTCCTGCAATGATTACAGCCTGTTGCACACGTTGTGTGAGACAGGATAAGTCATAAACGATATATCTACTTGTAGAACTCACAGATTCATCCTTCAATTCGCAATACGGACCTTCAGCATTCACTGGAGCTATAACGAGTGGATCAGTTGAAACCAAAGGTGGCATGATTTGAGGCCCCACCACTGCGTCATTATTCATCATGGACGCATCAGGAGCTTGTAAATCACCGTCTACCTGTGTGCCTGCTGAAACGGTGCCAACAGTTGGATAATTTTGTATACTTTGTTCGTTTTGGGAATCAGCCGGCTGATGTTGCTGCATCCACTCTTGTGTTGCCTGATTGTCACGAGAAAAGAACCCTTGACTTCCAGGATGTTGACTGAGGCGCGCAGCTTGTGACTCGGGGTTTATTGTACGTTGTTGGGGTAGAAATGATGGATAGGATTGACCATGAGGCGGTGGTCTATATCCCTCATTCGCGTGGCCAGGCTGATAAGGCGGTCGATACTGAGGTGCATACTGTCCCTGCTGCTGATATGTTGCTGGAGGAGTAGGCGGTGGATAATAGTAACCATTGGCTGCTGCCTGTGCCCATACAATGTATTGATGCTCGTATTGACGTTGTAGTTGCTCCAACTCCTGCTGATTTGGATATTGGTACTGCGCTCCTTGCTGTTGATTGTTTAGTTGTTGATTTGGATTATATTGATATTGTCCATGCTGAGGATAGTTTGCTCCATAAGCTTGCTGCTGTTGCCGCGGAGGAGGCTGTCTATAGTCATATTGCGGAGCCTGATTCTGATGAGGAGGTGGTGGCGGGGTAGACCTCTGTTGCTGAGCTTGATAGTTGTAATCATTTCCAGCTTGAACATATTGATATGGCCTTTGAGGCTGCATCCTCTGACCCTGCATTTGAGCCGCCCTCATCCTCGCCACATGCGAATACGAAGAAGGAGGCACATTGCTATGACGAGCATTGGACATCTCCCCGTTACTACCAAACTGTTCCTCGCTCCCCTCCTCCTCCGTCTCTCCATCACTCAAGTAAACCGGCAAATTGGGCAATTCAAACCCCATCCCATCCGTATCAGTCTCATCATCCGTAAAGGTCTCCTCCACAAACTGTCTTTGCATCGCCTCCCGCTTGGCATTTTCCCTGCGTTGCAATTCCAACACCTCCATCTGCTTCCTTCTCAACTCCTCCAGCTCCTTCCGTTCACGCTCGGCCCGTATAATATGCTGTCGTTCGATATCACGGTATTGAAAGGCACGTTGCTGTTCATAGTCTCGACGTTGTTTCTCGGCTCTGCGGGTACGTCGATATTTGGCTCGGTCTTGACGTGTCCATAGTTTGTCCGGTTCTTGAATTTCTTGCTGTGGGGAATTGTTGCTTGTGTATAGAGTTTCTTTGTCGAAATTGTGGCTTTCTATAGTGGTGGAGGGGGTAACTGTGGATGTTGCGTAGTCTGAGTCATCTAGCATAGCTTGGAGACGCTTTAATGTTCGTAATGGCTGGGATGTGGATGTATCTGAGGCTGGTTTTGCATTGGATTGAACTTGTATAGATGCAGCTGGTGTTTCTGCTTCATCATCTTCTTCTCCATCTGTATCTGAGCCACTCCCTCCTGCGAGGGATAGTTCATTGTTACCAGCTAAAGCATTGCTTTCGTTCTCATTCAAAATGCTGTTGGGATTCTCTAAAGCATTACCTGCAGCTCCGTCCGCATTTGAATTTGCAGCATTGCTGTTGCCACTGTCAATTGTATCGCCCTTATCATTCAGAGGCACAGTCACCTCCGACATGACCATGAAATTACCGCTGCTTCCGCTGCTGCTGCTGGCTTCAGAAAGGGCAAGGTAGCACAGGAGGAGGTGATGTTTTGACAGAGTCATTTTGATAGATTAACGGCTTGCAGCTACAAATCGCGCTGTCAAGAAGGGCAACGCAACGAGGAACTGCGCTCGCTTCTACCAGTAGATGATTACGATGACGAAAGTATTGAGAGGCCGTGGGCGCTACAAGCTACAACTAAGGGAAGAAGGAAGGCAGAAGGGAAAAGGTTATGCTAACACTTATGTTGTATATTTACCTTTCAAGTTCATAAAAATGTGAAAGTAAAGAAGCGAGGCCAGCACCAGCACCAGCAACAAGCGCAGGATCAATGAAAATGAAGTGGACACCAGCGGCTACCGTCTTGCTCCTATCGGTGCCTCGTGCATCAGCATTCAGCGCTGTCGATACTACAAAGAAGTCAATAACAGCGTCGGGATTATGCAACATCAAATCATCTCGCAGAACAACCGCTCTCAACGTAGGCAGCAGCGCAGCACAAACCAACATTCTCGACTCTCTCAAATCAATAGTTCAACCCAAAAAGAAAAAGTTCCTCATGGCACAATCCCTCCTTCTCTCCTTAATCAACGATGAGAAATGCTTCACCACACAAAGTGGAGCACAGAAATTCGCCGACTCCTGTGCACTGAATGTAATCTACGAGGATTGTTACGAACCTCAACCGATCGTTGGGAAAGATGCCGTGGCAAATCACCTGCGTGCTCGCGCTGCCGCACGATCTGACAGAGGAGGAGATGCCGGGTTTCGAATCGACAAAATATCCGATGGAAATAAAGCCTGCGGCTTTGCGTGGACGTGGACCTCCCATGCATTAGAGGGGTTACGGGGCACAACGTACGTGGAGTTGAATGATCAGAATCAAATTTATTATGTGAGAGAGATTCCCGAACCGTTGTACAAGCCGGGAGACTTTATCTTGGATGTGTTGAAGGCGGTAACTGCCGATGCTGTGCCCAAACCTCCTCCGGAATATGTACAAAAGACTCCGAGTAAGGCGAATGAGATTGCCAAGTATTTGTTTAATGAAGTGCAGGGCTCTAGTCCGGATGAGGCTATGAGGTTCTTTTCGGAGTCGATTGTATATCGAGATTTCAACTATGAGGAGGTTTTGCGAGGTAAAGCTGAGGTTTGCACGTTTATCGAGGACTTTAGCTTTCCGGGAATTACATTTGCTACACAGAGATTTGATGATGGAGAGGAAGCAACTTGTTTTACTTGGGAGGTGGTTTTAGAGGGAGCTCCGGAAGGTAGTGCAATCAAGGGTATTAGCTTTTATGAAGTAGATCCAGAGACTGGACTTGTAACATATGTCAGGGATGTGCCAGAGAGTGGAATTAAGCCTCCCCCTCTTGGCAAGCTGGCAAGGCAATTGAGACCTGCTTTGGGAGTGCTGCAGCCTGTTCCTATTGGAAGCAGAGAAGGTGGCCTCTAACCTCCTCTAAGATGATGTTGCAACAAGAAGTTCAGATAAGTGAACCAGTAACCAATAGTAGAAATTATGCCAACTACAGTACATAGTACTTGGAGCCTCCAGCTGACAAATAGTTCCCGTCCCTGTTCAAACAGATGTCTTCAGCAATTCTGTTAGGAAGCAAACACCAAAAACACTTCAACTGTAATGTAACAGGAATATCCATCTTAAGAAGGTTATACTCCACTGCACTCTATTCATTTTTTAATCATTCGCAATTCAATAAATGAACCTCTGTCCACAATCACAAACATATACAACCAATAATATCACTCTGTGAACATCTATTCACACCTCACGTCCAATATGAGGCATCTTCTTCACATAAACATCCTGTCCCTCAATCATATTCATACAACCCAACCCCAAATAAGCCGTAAAGGCAAACATAAAGAAGAAGAGAAGACCGGCGAAAATATTGGGAGTCATATTGACATAGTATACACCATCCATATTCTGATTATTGGCGTTTGCATTCGCGTCAACATTCGCAGCGTCTTCCAAACGACGGCGGGGGGAGACCTTGGTGAATTTCTCATTGACGGCGAGCTTCCTTGCGTGTTTTACCTCGTCGATGGAGCGGACGGAGGAGAGGACGACATTTTGAATGGAGGGGGAGTCAATGGCCGAGGTGATGATGGTATCGATGAAAGAGTCGGAGGGGGAAACGCTGACGATGAGAATATCTGCTTGGGCAATGTCCCTTCGTCTCTTTTGTTCCGATTTGGAAATCTTGTTTTCACTTTCTGGGGTAGTTTGTGTCATGGAGGAAAGCTTGCGGTTGAATTCGTCGAGGGTGACCTCCACGACCTTTCCGTTGTAATCGGTGCGAGCGTCGCGAGCTACAGTTCGGGCAGATTCGACACCGCTGACTGAGTGGTGGATGGAATCGGCCGAGGCGTAGCGCTCGTGCACTGATGGCAGACTTCCGGAAGATGCCAATTTTCTGAGGCCCTCTGATCCGTCGGCGTCTCTGCCCACGACGAAGACGACTGCGGCCAATGCCGATGAGGATTCGCCGTTGACGGAGGCCAGTAAGGAGCGAGCGTGGATGGGCTCTGATGTGTGGATGGGGCTGGAAGACGAGGCGCCTTTCTTCCATACGATGGCGGGGGCGGCTGTGGCTACGCCGAGGGTGGTGGCTATTGCTGTTGCGATGAGGGCGGAGAGCTTCATGGTTAGAGTTGGTGTGGTGGTTGGGTTGTGCACGAAGCAACATAAATTAACAGAGCAGTTGGGAGAAAGGCCGTCTCGATTCCAACTTTCTTACTGAATTTTCTCGAGTTCGCCGAAGGGTATCAAAATCGGCCTATGTAAAGTGTTATTTTTGCAAATAAGACACCAACAACGAAAGCAAAGCAAAACATGGACATGGGACAAAAAATACTCTCCTTCTGCCACGGCTTAACGACTTCAATCACTTCATGCAACACACTTGGGGTTCAAATCATCATCGTTAGCATACACCTTGTGCCATCTCGGACTCATACCCTTCATCTCAATGCCCATACGCTCCATATCAGCCAAGAATCTCTCCGGCTGTACCGCCAACGCCTGCCAGTGTAATCCAGGCTTGCGAATGGATCCATCTAGCAATTGCAACAAGCATGCAACTGCTGGAATCGCTGTAAACACATATCCATCTTGGTGTTCCAATTGAAAAAACAGTGCATAAGGTTGACCTCCCTTTGTACCACGTGCTTCCAAACGTAGGATTGTACCATAGGGTGGGCTTGAAAACTTGCGCATACTCCACAGCATCCAACGTCCCAATGGACGTGCGAAACGCTTTGAAATCTTCATTCCTACCATTGCTATGGGAAAGACGAACCAATCGGTAAACCAATTTAAGCCACCAATGTAGAATCCGGTCTCCAACAAACTGGGAATCTCTTCTGGTAGACTCTTCATCTCATCCAATTGCATAGGAAAGCACTCTTGCTTACCAAATGGCTTGCCAAAATCAAACTTGAGCAAGTCAAACATACCCCACATCTTGGGTTTGTGCCATTTTCCATTTCGGTAGTAGCTACTTTTGATGTTCAAAAACTCGGTCATCATCTCTTCAGCTGTGGCATCTGCAATATCGTATTGTTTCCAATCAACTTGAATGACGCTTCCGACATTGGCATGCTCGAGCTCATCAAATAGTTTCGCTGCATATCGTACCAAAGCAGCGGGCACGCCCGGATGAAAACCTCCATCGGTGACAAAACACAATCCTGCCTCTTTCATTTCAGGAGCTAGCTTACGCAACAATGTATTTTTCTTATCAGAGACATTAACATCAAAGTAATCGGCACCGGCCTTGATGCATGCACGTGCAATAATCTCTGTGTACTTCACCGTAGATGAAGCCACTACAACCATATCAACTCCATCAAATGCTGAGTTCAAACTTTCGTCATTTGATGCATCAGCAGCGATAGCCGTGACACGACCCTTGCCAAACTGTACATTCAAATCGGTTGCCAATGCTTCACCTTTTGATAAATCTCTACCTGCTACAATTACATCTGCATTAGATTCTTGCAATAGGTAATGGCAGATGTGTTTTCCTGTACTGCCGTATCCGCCTAGGACCAATATCTTCTTGTTCATGTTTGTTTTGTATGGGAGACTGTGCTCTTGGCGAAAGTATTAGTGCATTGGTTACCATACTCTATCTTTTGTTTGCTTGGATTTGCTTGTCTTGAAATTGAACAAGTATTAAACATGCTTGCAAAGTTATGCTGGGTATTGTAGGGTTCTCGATCGAAAGTGTGATTGAGTGTTCTCGTAAATCAGTGGTAGTTAGCCTGTATCTGAAGCTACGTGACAGACTTTGCTTAGGATAATCGAATAAGGCTACACTTTTCCTGAGCCAAATCTCAAACCCAAATAAACTTGCATCGTTGCACTGCCGGCCGCTCCAGAACTGGCCTGCTACATACGATACACGTGGTTTCACCATCGTCATTTTTGGCGGGAAGAATTGGAAGCCTCTCACCTCTCTCTAGAGAGAGAGGCCTGCCGGTTTAGTGCGGGTAAAATCAGTGAATGGTGCACTTCACCACTTCTTTCCCGCTAATTTAACTATAATTAACGAGAATATGTGGTGGAAAGGTGCCATTATCATGCAGTTTCCCGTGAAAATGGCCCACCAAATGATGGGCAAATGGTGCGGGCCGCGCACCGCGCATTAAAGTCAGGCCTACTCACCTCTCTCTACTTTTCGAGAGCGAGCGAGCGAGCGAGAGGTCTATCTTTCCTTTCTCTCCTCCTCCATCTCTCCATGAACAGTGTATCAATTGAGGTGATCGGTGACGCTTTCGCTGATGTCTATTGCTATCTTGAGGCTGGTCTTCCTTCCTTGGGTGGCGATTCACGCCTAACAGAACCCATTCACACCGTTCCCGGCGGCTCGGCATTGAACACAACGACCCATCTGGCTTCATTGATCAAATATTTTGGTAATGAAGGCCGCATTTCTAACATTAACCTACAGTCGGTTATAAATGAGAATGATGTGTATGGGAAATTGATCATTGATCATGCCAAAACACATAATTTCAGGCTGATTAATCGACGAATATCAAACGTACCCAGTTGTTTCGTCACATCAGAAGCGAAAAAGTTTGCTGGTGAAAAGTCGACGGGTCACTGCGCTGTAATTGTTGCAAGCAATGACAGATCGTTTATGACGCATCTTGGCTGCATGGAAGATTTCAAAGGTTCTCATATTTTACCGATTAGTAGTTCCCCTGAATGTACACATCAACATGTTCATATTGCTGGGTACTACAATATTCGTGGCTTTTGGGGGTGTGAGCTTGCAAATCAGCTAAAACTAATGAGAGATAGCATGAAAAAGACAGGGACGAAGCTAACAATCTCGCTGGTACCACAACAAGATGCAAGTAATGTTTGGGATGGTGGACTCTCGGAAGTTTTGAAGTATGTTGACTTTCTCATATTGAATGAAGATGAAGCAAAATCCATTGCAAGATGTCAACGTGACATTGACGCAGCTACATCCAACAAGAAAATTGCAAATCACTTTCATGAATCAAGTCCTAATACATTTGTCATTGTAACACGAGGTTCGAGGGGTGCTGTTGTTTTTCATTCAGGTGACATCACACTTGATCAGTCATCGCCACGACAAATCACTAATCCCCTGGATCCCACAGGAGCTGGCGATGCTTTTGCTTCTGGATTCATATATGGTTTGTTGGACTCTTGCGGTGCTGTTGCGACCAATGACACAATCACAATACCGAGCGTCTTGAAGCAAGCACTAAGATGGGGCTGTGCATTAGGTACATGTAATGTTCTTGTGAAAGGGGCGAGTACTCCGGTTTCAAAACATAGTATCGAAACAATGCTCCAAGAACTAGGGTGATCACTTTGAATTTATTTATCTTTGCTTTAACACTAACTGTTAATGAATTGTCGTTTGTGAGAAGAAATTTCTGCATCCAAACCACATGACCTAGAGAAAAGATGAAACGTATAGTGCCTCTGCAGCACTACAACAGACAGATTCCTATTAACTGTCTCTGTTTTCCTTCGTCAAACCTAAATTTAATCCATACCCAAATACTCCAAAAGAGCGACAAACAGCATACTCAACGGGAACAACGCTAGTACTATCATTGCAGTAAGAGCTGACATCTTGTTGCGTAGAGCCCACGCACCCATACCAAACTGGACTAAAATGATGGCAATAGTCTCTGCCGAATACTGCCAGGCCAATCCACGGAAATAGATCAAAGCCATGAAGATGGACAGACAAAAAGTATTGTTCATCGAAGCTGCTCCCTCAAGTGCAGTTAACGAAATGGTGATGGACTTTGATGTCTTCTTTTGCGCATAATATGTGCTTGCAATAACCTCACTGGCATTAGATGCCAATGGTGCAAGCATGAATGAAACGTAGAAAGAAGGGATGCCAATCCTGTTCGCTGTTTCGGAAAGAACATCGACCATTGGGTCGGAGAATATCAGTACAAGAGCAGTTCCAATGGTCAGCATGGTGAATGCGCGTCGTTTGATGGCGCTTTGCTGCTCGTCGGGTGAGAGGTCAAAGAAATCCTCTGGAACCTCTTCCTGCTCTTCATCGTTGTCTCCATCTTCACCCAGCATTGTTTCACCAATTTGAGATGTGATTGTGTCCGATAGCTGCCGCCCATAGTTCGGGTTTTCAGATCCAGTTGTTGTTGCTTGTTTGATAATCGTGTAGCATGCAGCGATGAATTCATCAAAATCGATTTCACCACTAGAATCCTCATCATATGCAGCAAAGACTTCATCCACGTGAGATATTTCAATGTTTTCGTGGAAATCACTCAAGAAGGTACTGAACTCGCTCAGTTCCAATCTTCCGTTGCCATCAAGGTCGTATGTTTTGAACACTTCACCTAGGACGTCTTTCAAATATTCTGACACTTCTCGATTGGGCTTATCATAACTACCATGGGTAGGCATCAGGCATTCGCTCTCGATTTCTACTCCATTTAACCCTGAACCAGAATGTTCTTTTTCAATCTTAGTAACCTGGCTCGCAAGTGCGCCTGATAGTGAAAGTGCTCCTTTTTTCATAGCCTCCTTTGTCAATGCAATCCTTTTCAATTTGTCTGCTCCTTCGTTTGATGACTTTAGCTGTGTATACATGTAATAAACGAAGAAAATCACGCAGATAACAAATCCTGCAAGTGACCAATATTTCTCTCCATCGGCTACTGCTTGCCGATCACCAGTTAAGAAAAAAGCTGGCACTTGAATCAAGAAGTAAGGCAATGTGGTCATCATCATTAGCTTTGCACTCTGGTGTACCTCGGACGCGAAGACCACCCCAGTGTAAGAAAGGCCAGAGCATGCCCCATCATATGTAAGTTTTGGAGTCTTTTTGTAGTTGGGCATCATGTCCTCGCCACTGAAATCAACTCGTCCATAGTACACACTTAATGCCCAAGGCACAGTAAGCAACATGATGGTACTGCCTGCTAATGCACCTACCCCCACACTGAGAGTTTCCTGCGCCTTTTCGATCTCTCCCAAACCAGAAAATAACATGATGGCTCCATCAGGAACTGCGCCAAGCAGTGGTAGTACTAAGCCGCCAACCAAACCCGCGAGTGATGGCACCAGTAGGAGTAGGTCTGATCCTTCTGATATCAAATTGGATGCCATGAAGAGCACATAGCCGTATGAAACTAAAAGCCATAAGAGACCAGTTGCCCCTACTTCTGCAGCGTCCTATAGTTAGACAATGAGATGAATTGTCACGACGTTAGATTGTGTAAGATACGTCAATCAAGAAGGGCATGCAAGCGATAAGTGGTGCAGCTTACAATGTCTGGAAAGCCCATTGCCGCTCAGCAGATGTCAGTGAATTCGGTGGTCGTCTGATCAATGGGTAGATAGATGAGCGGGGCGGGCGTTAGTGCTGTTTAATCTTCAGATCTTCAAGCGCTGCTGCCATCGTAATGCTCGTGGCAGTTCGGAGTCTAAATTGGTTTGAAAACGTTCTTGATTTTAACAATCACAGGTATCTCAATATATCGTCGACGTGTCTGCAATTGCAATCATTCTCTGCAATGTGTCAATCAATGGCGGCCGATGAATTTGTCAAGCAATTACATCATGAGGTTCCTATATTCTTAGAACAAATCGAAGCAGCGATGCCATTTGTAAAGGAATATTACGCTGATCACGTGTGTTGGCGGACTGAATCTAAACAGGAGTATGACGATTTGATTTTGTCACTGAGAATATATGACGGTGCTACACTTTTGATAGAGTCCATAATTGGAGGACGACCAATATCAACATTCAAACTACGTGATGGCATCATGTGCTGCTCAAATAGAAGAAATGTGATGATCATCGAGATACCCAGTCCAAAAGAAGGTTCGCCCTACCCCAAAGGCTTGGAGCACGTCGAGTTTGCAATTGGAGACCTTGATACGATGACACCAATCAACAATGACATTCATCAGTCTAAGCTAGAAAAATTGATGAATGGCCATGATGATATCAGATGGAATATTAAAGCAAAAGACAAAAGGATCAATCCTGATGTGTCAATGAAATTGGACCTTTCTCCTGAGTTTGGGCAGTGTTCTGTTAAATTTCATTTGATGCCTCTTGAAAAAGTTATTGAGTTTGAAATTGCTCATAAAATGACTTGATACTTACAATAGAACCAAAATTAAAACAAGAAGCACCGGATGCTAGGCGAATGTCACAGCTGTATTTCACTCTAAAGTTTTTCAGGAGGAAGCTTTGCATCCTTCCTTAAGTTCGTCGTTAGAGATTTGTATGAGGTATTTACTTTGCACGGTTACTTCTTAGATTCTTAGACTTAAATATTGCGTTCAAAAGTTTTCAGTCCGGGGCTTCACGACGACGACGACACGCTAACACGCTCGGGCTTCGACTTTCGCAAGACAAATTTGATTCAGGGCGCACTGGGGCCCTCGCAAACGGTTGCAAACGCCCAAAATCAGACTTCCTTCGGGGTGCCAGCGGCTCGACAAGCTAAATATAAGTTGAAGTTGGAAGCAAAGTCATACTTAGTTAATCTTCAGTACCAAGCAGTAACAGCAAGGTGTGTTTGGAATTGCATTATCATATTGTACAATGCTAATATAGAATTTGTGATTGTTATCAGGAGAATTAAAGCAAACTTTAGAAATTTAGAACCGGCTTAGCGTCTCTTTTCGCTGGTTTTGACCGAGCCAGTATCTTTGGTAATTAAGCAACAAGTAGTCACAAACAAAACTATCTACTGAAGCCTGTATTTATCATTGTAGAAACAAAGACAAAACAAACAGTTTGTTTAGACTTTAGACATGACTTAAATAAACCAAGAAAAAGAATGTCGTGCATGATCAGAGACCACCACTGCTTTGTTAATGTGAGTCTTCTAATTCTACAGTAATGGATATGGTATACTGTCATAACAGCAAGCAGGGGTGGTTGGTGGTTGATAAAAAAATCAGACACAGCCTATTTTCTAACAACAACAACAATTTCCAATCATGTGAACTTCTTTCAACTTTTCTGTTCCTTCACAAAATACATTCCCATTTCCTGCTTGATTACTACTTCTACACTAAAAAAGCAGTGGTGGTGTCTGTTTATTTGCAGCATTCTTCTTGTTGTATCAGGCTCCACCTATTGGCTATCTCTTAGAACAAATATTGTCTGATAGAGAACAGCTTCCAAACATGCTAATTCCCACTTTTAGATAATTCCACTACTCACCTTAACACTAATAAAAGTGTTGGTGGTGTCTGTTCACGTGCAGCATTCATCTTATACTTACCACTTTACAGTTTTGATTTCATATAATATCATCTTTCTTTCTACATAGATTATCAAAAAATCAGATTTGGCCCCTTATCTCTACAACCCATTATCTGTCAGTGGTGCTGGTTCTTTGCGAACATTTCCAACTTCAACTACAATGGCAATTGCCAACTTCAACTATGAATCACAATCGCCTCCGCCTGATCAACACATGCTGGATCCTTTAGAACAGCACAACCTTATCTGTCGGGACAGGTGGGTCCCCCTTATAAAAGATGATAAAGAAACTACAAAAATGTGGCAATTCATAATTGGAAAGTGTGACAAGAGACTAGACCTTTTTTGAACAAAATCTAAGCAATCCAGGAATGAGTTGACTCAATTACAATCTCACAAGTCAAATATAAAACCCTGTATTACACAAAGTTAAATGAAACATCCAATTTTAGAAAAGTACACCCATAGGATTCCCTGTAGGTAATCAGGGAATGACAATGGTGTATCAAATACCAAAAACGTGTATGTGCAGTACAGAAAACCAGTATCTGTCACAGAGCGCCTACGTCAGCATACCAAGGTTCTCATACAATTATTCAGTATCCAACGTTCTTCAGAAAGATCCAATCCCGGTTATTTATCTTTGATTTTGATAGTGCTAGACAGTGTGGTGACGCACCCATTGGTTTGGCGCTGCATTGCCCAAAAATGGCCGTGCAAACAGATACACTCTCCACGGTCTGGCCGAAACAAGTGGATACCGAACCATGCAACATCACATAATAATACAGCTAGATCTGTATCAAACACATCCTATGCTCTGTATATTTTTATTGAGTAAGTCATTTTCAAATCAGCGAAAGATACTTTTGTTTACATAAGCCATTTCTTGTTTGTTATTCATTTGAATTAGTTCGTCATTTCTGTGAAGCCTTGAAGCTTGAAGGGGGCTCTCTCTGTATGCGTTCTCTCTTCCAAATGCCATCTCTCGCATCACAACACAACCATGAGATAAAAGCTGTCATCCCTCGCTCTCATTGCTGCCATCAAAACTAACTCCAAAATCGCCGCAGCTGCTTCCTAACAGGCACAGCCATCGTCACCCATGCTCGCGTCACCACTGCTGCCCATTGGTTTGGACACCCAGCAGACACCCAGCACAGCCATCAACGATGCGCATCCGGCCGGCCAAACAGCACTTGAACCACTGCAATCCATCCTTTTTCTCCCTTTGACCGATTGCTAAAACCACCTGCATTCTTCCACTCTCCCACCATTTGCCCATCGTTGACTGCACTTCTATACCAACGGAGCCGGAGCGGCCACCACCCTTGAGGCCATCACCGCCTTGCTTCAGAAGTGTGTCAGTGGAATTCACAATTTTGCAAGACCGCACCGCTGCTGCTGTCAACCAGACCACCAGAACCTCGCCCGCACCATTGGATCGTCTTCAAAATGAAGGGAACATGGTTAGAAAGCAAAAATGTTAGTTAAATTGACCAAGATGTGCCTATTTTTGTGAATGTAAATGTCTCTCACTAACTCAGGTACACAGCACTGATGCTGCTGTCAACCAGACAG